>JAPYYJ010000182.1:0-200104 GCA_028533885.1 Nasua narica | reverse complement strand
CCAAAACGCTGTTTAAAATTAGGTTCTTATTCAGCTGAATATGGCTCATTAAGTTCTTTTGGGAACAAAGTGGATATAAATAAGTATTTTTAAGTTTAGCTCACTCTACAGTGTCTCATATAGTGGATAGCCAGTAAATAGTTATTGAATAAGTAAATGAGTGTATTGAATTAATATTCCTTGTTACAACCATGGCTCCCACCACAAGGCCTGATGTATGATAAAAGAGCAGTAAGTATCTGTTGAATGTGTGAATGAATGACTAAATGAATGAGCTCATTTAATGAAGTTACTTTTAGGGTAGAGTTTGGGGATTGGATATTTTTTTCTTCTTTTTTTATCTGACCCAGGGTAGGTTTTAATTTAGTTTCAGGTTATGATTCTTTAGTGCTTACGCTAATAAGAATTAGTTTGTTTGGGAGAGGATGTCAAACAAGGGTGTATGTTAAATCCTGGCACATAAAACTGTAATGCGTGATACAAATAAAATACTTTCAGCTTCTGTCAGCTATCTCAGCTCTGCTTTGTTTTTCAGCGGGACCATATGAAAATTGCCCAGCAGTTCTTCCAGCTGGTGGGAGGGTCAGCGAGTGAGTGTGGTATGTCTGAAATCAGTACTCATTCACATGATTCACAATTGGAGTTGTCATATATTGACTGTCATATATTGACTGTCTATATTGAGGTGACATCTGAGTCTCTGTGCAGGGTTACATATGTCAGGCTTGAAAGAGAAGTTGTCGAAGTATCAAGTAGGAGGTCCTGTGGGAGAGACCCAGGAGAGAATATTGGGTTAGCTCTTTTCAACATCTCAACTGAAGTGGGAAGAGAGATTATATAAATAGAAGAGAATGAATGTAATCTTTAGTTCATAGAGAGGTTTTTAAAATTTGATTCTGTTTTTTATTTGAAATGTTAACTTTTATTGATTTTTCGGGAGCTTTTTATGTATTCAACTTTCATCATGTCACAGATATTTTTTCCAGTGGGTCATTTGCCTTTTAATTTTGCCTCCGGTATTTTTTCACATGGAAAAATATTTAAATCTTATTGAAGCTTATCATTTTATAATGATATTTTACATGGGAATCCAGCTTAGAAAGTGCTTTCATGGCCCCCAGTCATATAATATTCACTTTTATTTCCCACGAGTAGTTTCGTTGCTTCATTTTATTATTAAAGTATTGACTTAATCAGCCAAGATTGAGTGTAAGATTTCCGAAAGGGCTATTAAAAGGGCTGATAGTTAGCCAGGATGAACTGATAAGGCTGTTTGCACCAATTGTCTAGGGCCAGCCTCTATTCTGATGAACAGTATTTGTGGTGAACTAGCTGTTAAATATTTTTATCACCCCTGGATATTCATTTTCTTTCAGATGTTTCACCAAACCCATTTATTGAATATTTCCTTTCTTCATTTGATTCATTCATACGACAAAAATCTATTGAAGTGTCGGGGATATGGTAGTCAACAAAACAAGTCCTCCATCCTTGTAGAGGATACAGTCTAGTGGGACAGACAATAAAGAAAGGTTATATGGTATATCTGACTGTGATAAGTACTATGGGGGGAAAATTGAACACAGCAAGAACTACTAGGAGTGCCAGTGCCAAGGGTGGGGTTATACTAATTCTCTACTATCTCAAACAGGAATCTGATAACAGACAGAAAGTTGGTCAGGATCAGGACCAGATGGTTCCATGGCAAATGATTTCTCCATCTGAGATGGAAGTGCTAGGTTGTCTTAGATGAGCGATGATGGAGACTAAGCCACATTAGTTGAATGTGCATGTGTCAAAGTAGGTGAGACTCAAAGCCCTGGAAAAACACCTGAGGAATACTGTAGCCCGCAGGGTGTGTATTCATGCTGGAGTCCGTGAGATAGCCCTAAGAGAGATTATTGGTTACTCTCAAGTACTGTGACCTCCATTATGCTGAGGTTTTGTCCACTGGATAGAATCTATAATTTCAGAATCTGGAAAGATGTCTTGGAATATATTCCTATCTCTAAATTATAAAGTAAGTCAAATTTCAGCTAAAAAGAACTTTCAATTTCTTGAATATACCTGGTTTCTTTTCCCATTCCATTTCAGATACTATACCTGGAAGGCAGTGCATGGCTTCCTGTTTCTTTCTGCTTAAGCAATTTGATGATGTCTTAATTTACCTCAACTCGTTTAAGGTCAGTATAGAATTTTCTAGATGAGTTTGTCTACAAAATACTATATATAATGTGTCAGAAGTAAGATACTTTTAGAGGGACGCCTGGGTGGCTCAGTTGGTTAAGAGTCTGCCTTTGGCTCAAGTCATGATCCCAGAGTCTTGGGATCAAGTCCCACATTGGGAATCCTTGCTCAGCAGGGAGCCTGCTTCTCCCTCTGCCTTCCGCTCCCCCTGCTTTGTGCTCTCCCACTCTCTCTCTCTTATAAATAAATAAAATCTTTAAAAAAAGGATACTTTTAGAGATGGCTTTTTACTATAGTGGCATTGATGGTGTTACTAATTTAATAATTTCTTAAAATTATTTTTGAGTTTATTTAGTATAACTGATATGTTATATTTGTATGTTAAGACACAATGTGACCTATTCTTGGGATGTTTTTCAGAGTTACTTCTACAATGATGACATCTTTAACTTTAATTATGCCCAAGCCAAAGCTGCAACAGGCAATACCAGTGAGGGTGAAGAGGTGGGTACATGCTTTTGATGCATTCAAATGATTCTATTAAAAAAAATCATTATCTTTTAACTTTTTGAGGAACTCTCATACTGTTTTCCAGAGTGAAACAAAATAGATGAACTTAGGGGAAAGAAAAAAAAAGAGAGGCAAACCATAAAACAGACTTTTAACTGTAAAAAACACACTGGGAAGTTGCTGGAGAGGAGGGGTGAGGGATGGGCTAAATGGGTGATGGGAATTATGGAGTGCACTTGTGCTGAGCACTGAGTGTTGTATGTTAAGTGTTGAATCACTAATTCTACACCTGAAAGTAATATTACACTGTATGTTAGCTAACTGGGATTTAAATAAAAACTTGAAAAAAAATAAAAACATTGTTACCTTTTTCTCACTGAAAGAAAATGTTCAGGGGCAAAGGATGAGGAAAAGTTCCTTTGTTCTTAGGTTACATTAAAAAGTACAATGTGAAAGGAAATACAGATTTTTATAATCATATTACTGTTTTCCTTTTTCTGCTATATTTTATAAAAGCATAACATACATTGAGAAAAGTATCCAAATCAAAGTAAACAGCTTGATGCATTTTTAAAGTGAATTTATGCAAATAATCCACCCTCCGATCATGAAACAGTATTACCTTAACCCTATAGAAACCCCCTCATCTTCTTGTTTGAGTCTGTCCCTTCTCCCAAGGCTAACCACTATTTTGACTTCTAACTCCATAGACTGATTTTCCTGAATTATCCAAAGCAATTCAGTTGAATTATTCAATTTGATTTTGTTATTATTTAGCAAATTGTTCTACTTATTATTACTCAAATTCTAATTATTTTCTGCCTCCCATTATGTCTTCTTTGTGAGTTATTTTAAGACATGTGTCATAATTTTCACATATGTGTATTATCCTTCCCAGGCTATTTCATTTGGATTTCTAACTTACTCATATTGTGGTCATCCAGTGTGCTCTGTATTATACCAGTCCTTCAAAATTTGTTGAGACTTGCTTTACTGCCCAGGAACATGGTCATATGTCCTTGAACAAAATAGGTGTTATGTGGTTGTTAATTATTCTGTTCAAATCTTCTACATCCTTACCAAATTTGTCCAGGCAGCTTGTGATATCAATAACTGAGAGAAGTGTGTCAACATCGCCACAGTTCTGTCCTTTTCTTAGCAGCCTGTAGAGAGTTTGACCACCTGTAAGGCTACACCAAGTATTAATCTAGCAAGCTGATATGGTATTTTTACCACAAAAATATCTTCATGTTTATTCCTTTTGTTTCCTCTTCTTGCAGGTTTTCCTTTTAATCCAAAGTGAGAAGATGAAAAATGATTACATTTACCTCAGTTGGTTAGCTCGTTGCTGTGAGTCTTCTTTTAAATGTTACAAAGGAATCCTCTTTTTCTTCTCTGTTGCATAATCTTCCAGATGGAAATTACAGTGAACATTTCTAATTTTGTTTCATAGAATGAGTAAACACTGAAATTAAGCATCGTTAATGCTACTCAGTAAGGGTGGTCCTGTACATGTATTATGTACATTTACCTTGTGATTAGTTCTACCATACGGTGTTAACGCAGCATGAATGGTCCTGAAAGATGCCAAGTTTTTCCATCAGCCCTGTTAAAGTTTCCAGAATCTCAGTTTATAGAGTTCTTTATTAAGTGATACTGTTAATGCTAATTTTACCTTTTCATTATGAAACAGGCCTGAGAAGTGATAAAATTGTCCAAAACATAATATTTTTTTATATTATATAGCCTACAATCCCTGTCTTTCTCTCTCCCTTCAATGTCTTCTCTTGCTTCTTTTGTTTCCCCTGAATTTAAAATGTTCACAGAGTGTTTAAAGTCAGGGGAAAATTTCAGCAATCAATGTTCTAAATGAGGCTGAAACTATATAGGTAGGATTGAATGAATGATACGTGACTTTTAAGCAGATGAGCAAAGTGGGACTGACTGAAATCAACCCAATCTAAAAAGATATAATTATGTGAATCCTAACTTAAGTATTTTACATATGGTAGAGTTCTGGTGGAGAACCAGCTTAATGCTAATATTGCGAACTTTCTTTTTTTTTTTTTAAAGATTTTATTTAGTTATTTGACAGAGAGAAATCACATGTAGGCAGAGAGGCAGGCAGAGAGAGATGGGGAGGCAGGCTCCCCACTGAGCAGAGAGCCCTATGCGGGTCAGTATCATGACCTGAGCCGAAGGCAGAGGCTTAACCCACTGAGCCACCCAGGCGCCCCATATTACAAACTTTCTATGTGAGAGATATTTGCCATGTCTTTGTCTGTTTGGAACATAGAACCAAATCCAAAGAATAGCAAGATGCAGAACTGTATTTCCTATACATTTAAGAGGCAAAAAATCTTTGCTTCTTTTTGTAGATATCATGAATAAGAAACCAAGACTAGCCTGGGAACTTTATCTCAAGATGGAAACTTCTGGCGAATCCTTTAGTCTCTTACAGCTCATTGCTAATGACTGCTACAAGGTGAGTCTGAATGAGAGCGAAAGGGAAAACTGAAAATCAATCTCACGTGCTACAATGATTAATTATTAGGGAGAGGTGTCCTAGAGATTAAATGGCCATTGGTAAGAGGATTCACATAGAACTATCAGAAATGTCATCCCTGGGATTCCTGGCTGTCTCAGTTGGAAGAGCATGGGACTCTTGATCACAAGGTTGTGAGTTCCAGCCCGACATTGAGTGTAGAGATTACTTAAAAATAAAATCGTTAGGGGCGCCTTGGTGGTTCAATGGGTTAGGTGGCCGACTCATGATCTCAGCTCAGGTCATGATCTCATGGTCATGAGTTCAGGCCCCATGTTCGGCTCCATGTTGGAAGCTTTAATAAATAAATAAAATCTTTAAAAAAGAAAAAGAAATGTCATCCCTTTTATGAACAAACTAAACTCAGAGATAGACAGCATTTCAGAGTTTTATATTATATCAAGTATGTATGTGTATAAATGAAATATGAAACAATGTATATGAAACAATGACTTAGATTGTTTTAGATTTCTAAGGGTTGTGTGTAAGTCTTTAGATACCATCCAAGTAGAGATATTCATCTGGTAGTTGGAAACTTGGTTCTGAAGCTCAAGAAAGACATCTTCTGACGTCTAGAGACATAGATTTCGAGAAATCATCACCATTTCAATAGTAATTAAAACCCTGGAAAACAAGATTACCCAGGTAAGGAAGGAAAGTGAGAAAAGTAGAGAATTGCAAACCAAACCTTGGAGAATCTTAGGTTTAAATTGTAGACAGGAAAGACAAAGGAACTAGAAAAAGACAATAAAAAAGCAATCAGATTTAGTAAAGGACTGGCTCTCTGTGTGTATGCGGGAGCGTGTGTGTGTGTGTGTGTGTGTGTGTGTGTGTGTGTGGTGGGGGGTAGTTGGAAAGGCAGGGGGAAGGAGGGAGGGCTTTTGAGCCCTATTCTATAGATTAAAAGCATTTTTATAAGTTAGACTCAAATTCTGGAAATTCCTTTTTTTGGAATATTTCTTCCTGTCCAAAAGACAGGCAAATGTTAGGAAAAGAGAGTCTAATGTTAAATTAATTAATAATAGCTCATTTCAAAGTGAATCATTACTAAAATAAAGTGAATCACCATCATTGGTAAAGGTTTTAAAACATAGGAAACTTAAAAATGTTTAACATGGGGGCGCCTGGGTGGCTCAGTGGGTTAACGCCTCTGCCTTCGGCTCAGGTCATGGTCTCAGGGTCCTGGGATCGAGCCCCGCATCGGGCTCTCTGCTCAGCGGGGAGCCTGCTTCCCCCTCTCCCTCTGCCTGCCTCTCTGCCTACTTGTGATCTCTCTCTCTCTGTCAAATAAATAAATAAAATCTTTAAAAAAAAATGCTTAACATGACTTAGAAGATGGCAATGACTTTCAGTGAGTTAGAGGAGGCAGAGGGAAAGAAAACATCCAGAGAGGAATTTAGGTCAGTTGTAAGTGTATTAAATCTGAAATGTGTTTGTGGCTCCAGGTAGAGATAGTGCATGTGGAAAGTTAGGGCAAACCTGGAGCTCAGGTGTTCATGTGAAAAATCAGGATTAAAAATGTAGTTTTGGAAGTTAACAATAGGGGTACCTGGATTGCTTGGTCAGTTAAGCATCCAACTCTTGATTTTGGCTTAGGTAATGATCCCGGGGTCGTGGGATTGGCTCCATTCCCTGGGCATGGATCCTGCTTAGGATTCTCTCTCCTCTCCTCCCTCTCCCTCTGCCCCTCCCCTGTCCCCACCCATGTGTATGCTCTCTCTTTAAAAAAGAAAAAAAAGAGAGAGAAAAAAAAAGTTAACAGTATTTAATGGTGGTGGTGGTGACAGTAGTAATTACAGTAATAATAGGAGGAGGAGTAGCAGAAGCAGCAGTGTGGGAGAAAATGAGGTTAACCAGTGAATGGGATGAGGAACCACATGGACACCAGTGTTTAGGTGTTAGAAGTAGAAGAATCAGTGAAAAAGACAGAGGATGAAGATGGACATAAAGGAAAGAAAAGAACGAGGAGGGGGGAGCGCTTTTCATTTCTGTTTTTCTTGTTCCTATTTTATCAAAAGCCAAGGGAGGAGAATGTCAAATATGCAACCTGATGGAACCATGAGACCTGAGAAAACAATAGTGGATAGAGAAAAGAATGAGATTAGAAAGCAGACTCAGTGAGTGTAGACCACAGTAAGGGAGAAATGTGTTGCTAACTTAAAAGGAAAAAAACGGTTAGGAATTTGGGGTGGGGGAGTATTTTTGCAGGTAGCAGATTTTTTTTTTCTTTTAGAGTAGGGAGTAAGAGTGTATCTTTAGGCAGAGAAGCTGTTGAACAAAGAATTTAAAGATCCAAGAGAGTGGCAACATTTTTGATGGAGGAAGATCCTAAAAGAGATGAGAGGAAGATGGAGTAAAGATCAAAGGAAGATAACGACCTTGAAAAACAATTTAGCATAACCTACTGTCCCAACGGTCCCATGACCACCCACTCCTTTGGTGAGTCACTGGAAGGATTCACTTGAATCCCAGAAGGATGACTCAAAGTTACATTCATGGCTAAGACTTATTACAATACAGAAAAGACAGGAAAAAAAAAACATGTATAGGAGAAGATTGGAGAGGCTAAGCCTAGACTTTTTTGCCCTCCCTCTCTGCTAATTGCATAATCACGTCTTTCTCCAGCTGTAAACTACAGAGACATGTGCAAGATATCCAGGAAAAACAGAAAAAGAAATAGGAAAAAAATGGCAGGATTAAGTCCCAACCTGGCAATAATTACATTAAATGTAAATGGTGTAAATATACCAATTAAAAGACAGACATTGAGAGAGTGGATAAAAAACCATGACCTAACTATGTGCTTTTTACAAGAAATTCACTTCAAATATAATGACATAGGTAGGCTGAAAATAAAAAGACGAAAAAATATATATACTGTGAAATAGGCAGTTTCATTACAAACAAACACATGCTTACCATATGATCCAGCAATCACCCTCGTGGGCATTTATCCCAGAGAAATGAAACCCTGTGTCCACACAAATACCTATTTCCAATGTCAACAGCAGCTTTATTTGTGATAGCCAAAAACTGGAAGTAATCCAAGTGTCCTTCAGTAGTGAATAGTTAAACAAACTGGTTTGGCGTGGACTACTACTCATTAATAAACAGGAATGGTGATGATAAGCCTGACTCCATTTCTCGATGTTTGACTGCTGACAGCTTTTAAGCCTCACCCTTCCCTCCTCCTTTTGTACCCCACGTCTGGACAAAATGATAAGAAATGCTAGTTCCTTTTCTGATGCCATCAGGTGGTTCAAACCACACAAGCCCTATTCCTGCTCAGGAACCTCATCCCAGCCCTAACCCCAACCACAATAAAAAGCCAGCCAGTCTCCTTGCCTTGCTCTCTCAGGCCATTTTGAACTGCTTGAGAGGCCTGCCCTACTTTCCCCGCAGACCTCAATTATATAAGTAAGAAATCGTTCCATGCTCTGTTAGTGTGGCAACATCATTCTTGACATACAAACCAAACTTTGGGTGGAGGTCACTCCTGCTTTTTCAGAGTTATATAATAGGAGCAAACTATTGATACACACAATAACTTGGATTTTTTTTTTTAGATTTTATTTATTTATTTGACAGAGCACAAGTGGGGGAGCAGCAGAGGGAGATGGAGAAGCAGCTCCCTACTGAGCAGGGAATCCAATGCAGGCCTCAATCCCAGGACCCCTGGACCATGACCCAAGCCGAAGGCAGACACTTAACTGACTGAGCCACCCAGGCACCCAACTTATCTTTTTTTTAAAAAGACTTGCTTCATTTGTCAGAGAGAGAGAGAGTGAGCATAAGCCGGGGGAGCAGCATGCAGAGGGAGAAGCAGGCTCCTGCTGAGCAAGGAGCTGATGTAGGGCTTGATCCCAGGACCCTGGGATCATGACCTGAGCTGAAGGCAGACACTTAACCGACTGAGCCACTCAGGCATTCCATAACTCAGATTTTTTTTTTTAATTGAAGTATGGTTACACACAATATGACATTAGTTTTAGGTGTACAACATAGTGATTCAACAACTCTGTGTGTTATGCTGTACTCACAAGTGTATCTATCTGTCACCATACACTATTATCAACCATTAACTATATTACCTATGCTATACCAAAATAACTTGGATTAACAAGGAATAACAAGGACATTATGCTGAGTGAAAAAAGCCAATCTCAAAGGGTCCTGTGCTGCTTGATTTCATATATATATATGTTTGTTTATATATTTATATATTATATATAATAATACACATTTATTTATATATAAATAAATTATTATTTATATATCATATTATGATATATAATATATATTATTATATTATTTGTATGTTATAAATATATAAATTATATATATTTTATATATATTATATATATAAACTATATTATTAGATTATTAAAAATATATATCAAATTAAAATATATTACATATTTATTTATATATCATAATTATATATTATATATAATTATATATTATAATCATATATATTAAATTATATTATAAACATATAATCATATATATCATTATCATTATATATTATATTATAATCGTGTATATTAAATTATATATGATTATAATATATATAAAAATATAAATATATATTTCATATATATATGACATTTATGAAATGACAGAATTATAGAGATGTAGAACAAATTGGTGATTGCTGGGGGTTAGGGCTGGTATGCAGGGAGGGGAGCGCACATGACTGACTGTAAACAGGTAGCAAAGCCTTGTGGTGATAGAATAGTTCTTTATCTTGATAGCAGTGCTAGTTACGTGAGTCTACACATTTGATAAAATGACAGAACTATACGCATGCCTTGTAGCAATGTCAACTTCCTGGTTTCGATACTGTGATATTGCACTATGGTAAGCTATAACTGAAGGAATTGGGTGAAAGGAACATGGGACCTCTTTGTACTATCTTCATAACTTCCTGTAAATCTAGGATTATTTCAAAATAAAATGTTCTAAAAAATGAACCAACTAGAGTTATATCCAGCAATATAGATGCTTCTTAACATATGCAAGACACAAAAGAATATTTATGATATTCATAGAGAATATTTTGGGAGGCAAAATTTAATTATATTGTCTAAAGGTATATACATAGGTAATAAAACTGTAAAAAAAAAAAAAAAGCCAAAGACTTTTGACAGTCAAAAACTGATGACCATAAAAATTAGAATAGTAGTTGCTTCTGGAGGGAATGAGAAGGTTGTGGTCTGGAAGGGAAACACAGAGCTTCTTTTTTGCTGTCAAAGTCTTGTTTCTTGACCTGGGTGGTGGTTACACTTGCATTCAGGTTATAGGCATTAAACTGTACATTTGTGTTTCATACACCATTCACGTTGTTATTTCACCAAAAGTAATTTGAATGGAACGTAAGAAGGATTAACCTTGAAAAGGAATAAGAACACTTCTTCCTGTGAAATGGGCAGAAATGAGGGAAGGATAAATGAAAATACAAATATAATTTGAATTGAAGGAAGGAAAGTTGTGTTTTCCCTGAAAGATAGAAAAATGCTAAGAGTGCAATAGAGATCTTAAGGAAACTGGCAAAGGTTTAGAACAACAGTTTACAGGAATGGAGAGGTAATTCAATCACCCTGAACAAGAGGGATTGCCCAGCAATTTGAAGCCTTCAGCGAAATGGCAACGCTACATTTATAATGCCCGGTCAAGAAAACTCATCTAGAGGCGCCTGGGTGGCTCAGTTGGTTAAGCATCTGCCTTCAGCTCAGGTCATGATCCCAGAGTCCTGGGATCAAGCCCCATATCAGGATCCCTGCTCAGCAGAGAATCTGCTTCTCCCTCTCCCTCTGCCTGTCGCTGCCCTTGCTTGTGCTCTCTCAATCTCTGTCAAAAAAATAAATACAATCTTAAGGGAAAAAAAAAGGAAAGGAAAGGAAAGGAAGGAAGAGAAAACTCATCTAAGCAGAATTTAATGGTATTAGACATGCACTATGAGGCCAAGGAAATGTATAGTATATTTGGGAAAGAAGTCTGTCAAAATGAATTAAACATTTAGAAGATTTGGTGTTTAGAATAGTAGTATCCATCCAGGCATTTTGAGAATTTAGGAACAAGGTCAGGGAAAATAATGTTCTCTTGGGTTGAACATGATCAAATTAGCATAAAGTGAATGATAGTAGTTATCTACAGAATATATGAAGGAAACCGGAAAGATACCCTGCTCAAATCACAATCATCAGTTTATTAAGATTATACTATAATTAGAAGAAATGATAAATGTGTTAATCACAGCATAATTTGACTATATGTAGAAAAAATGTTATATTATTGAAAACTGAATGAAGGTAAGTTGATATAAATTGAACCATGTACTCAAATTATGAGTTTCCTTTTTGGTTTTTTTTAATTTTTTTAAAGATTTTATTTATTTATTTGACAGAGAGAGAGATATCACAAGTAGGCAGAGAGGCAGGCAGAGAGAGAGGGGGAAGCAGGCTCTCTGCTGAGCAGAGAGCCCAATGTGGGGCTCAATCCCAGGACCCTGAGATCATGACCTGAGCTGAAGGCAGAGGCTCCTTTTTGTTTTAATAAGAAATTGAAGTTCTATCTAGTTTGCTAACTGAAAACGTTATCACTAACCATACACATTTTTACAGTTCTTTTTCACAATATCTTTACATTTAGTTTCATTCTGTGCAATCTTTTGAATACAAGTATTATCACAATATTTTCTTTTAACCAGATGGGCCAGTTCTACTATTCAGCCAAAGCTTTTGATGTCCTAGAGAGGCTGGATCCCAACCCTGAATATTGGGAAGGCAAGAGGGGTGCCTGTGTGGGCATTTTCCAGATGATCTTAGCTGGAAGAGAACCCAAGTAAGTAATCAGACAAGAGACCTACCTCTATTCTTTTGCTGGTTTATGAGGGAAAAGAATTGTTTTCTTGGATGCCATCTTCTAAAAACCCAAAACTATAGTGATGTTTTATAATGATGAATAGAAGATTAAGATGTTTCATATTTCTATGTGACCTTTTTCCTCCAGAAATTTTTTATGTTGTAAAATCGGGTCATTCTAAATCATATGTACTAGGGACATCGAGCATACTATAGCTTTCAAATATAAGAGCAATATCTATATTTGGCTCCAAATGAATTGTCATTTTCATAGACAAAGTCTTTTTCAATTTCTTCTACTCTTTCCTTTGCCTATTGGCTTTTTCATATCTTTTAGTTTAGGCTTCAAAGAATTAGGAATGGAGTGGGTATGGATGATAATTCTTTTTTTTTCCTTTCGCCTTCCCATACTCCAGGAAATACTGAGACAGTAGATTACATAAAATTAAATAGCATACAGCTCCACTTGTAACAAAAATGAAAATACTTAAAACTAAATTTGGTTTTCTAAAAATAACTTTGTGGGATATATTTGCTACTGGTAAATGAATAGATGTGATTATTTTTTGTAAGTAAATAATCTATCAAAAATTACTTCCTGCCAAAAAAAAAATTACTTCCTGCCTTGTATTTACTTCCAATCCTAAATACAAGTTTAAAGAATTTGATTAGGTGAAAGAAGATGCTTGAGGGAAAAAAGAGATAGAAAATACGAATGTACTCTTAGGGAAGAGGATCAATAGGCAGTCACCCATACATTTGGCAATAGGGAAGTTTTAGTATGCATGACTTAAAGCATGAGTTTTAATTTTAATTAAACTTAAATTACTTAAAATATAAATATTGGGTGGGGCTCCTGGGTGTTTCAGTCAGTTAAGCATCCGATTCTTTTTTTTATTTTAAAATTTTATTTATTTGCGAGACAGAGAGTGATCAAGCTAGAGCGAGTACAAGCTGGGGGAGGGGCAGAGCGAGAAAGAGAAGCAGACTCCCCCTGAGCAGGGAGCCCCATGCTGGCTCCATCCCAGGACCCTGGGATGATGATCTGAGCTGAAGGCAGACACTTAACTGAGTGAGCCACCCAGGTGCCCCAAGCATCGGATTCTTAATCTTAGCTCAGGTCTTGAGCTCAGGGTCATGAGTTTAAGCCCCACATTGGCCACCACAGTGGGCATGGAGCCTAATTAAGCAAACAAAGAAACAAAAACCCATAAATATTTGGTATTTGCCAAATCTTGGCCCTGAACTTTCCAGTCTTCCATATGTATTAATATATTAATTTTCTTAAAGAAATCATCCATTCCTCTGGCTTCGTAAAATTTTGCAAATATGACAGTGACATCCCATTTAGGTGATTATGACCTTAAACAAAGGAGCATTTAGACTCAGAGAAGCAACTTGTTAGTACGAAACTAGAATTTGAACCCAACTCTTTGAAGCCAGCTCCTTAATATACCCTGTTTCTACTTGGTCATACAGAATAGACATAGAAATACTTATATTACAAATAAGGAAATAAGGAAATTCCAAATAAGGAAATTTCCAAATAAGGAAAACTTGGTTTGGTGAGAAGGATTGCATAGAATTTCTATTTTATGGAATATTATTCAGTCATCAGAAAGGGTGAATACTTACCATTTACATCAAGGTGGATGGAACTGGAGGGGATTATAAGTCAATCAGAAAGATGATTTCACTCATATATGGAATATAAGAAACAACACAGAGGATCATAGAGGAAGGGAAGGAAAACTGAATGGGAAGTGAACAGAGAAGGATAAAAACCATGAGAGACTCTTAACTCTAGGAAACAAACTGAGGGTTGCTGGAGAGGAAGTGGGTGGGGGATGGGGTAACCGGGTGATGGGCATTAATGAGGGCACATCATGTGATGAGCCCAGGGTATTATATGCAACTGATGTATTATTGAACACTACATCTGAAACTAATAAGGTACTAGATGTTGGCTAATTGAATTTAAATTAAAAAAAGAATTCCCGTTTTACTATGCCACCATACAAATAGAAGGCTTAGAAGTTCATAACTGGCTTGTGAATACATAGTGACATAGTCTATCACTGAAGACGTTCTGCTGGAAGTATGTGAGGAACAAGTACGAGTTGATTTTTCCTGTTAATTCACACGCTGTATTGACACACTTTGTCCTTTCAAATCTTTTCCTCAGAGAGACCCTTCGAGAAGTTCTCCATTTACTGAGAAGCACGGGTAACACCCAAGTGGAGTACATCATCCGGATCATGAAGAAATGGGCCAAAGAAAACAGAGTGCCTGTCTAAAATAGCTCAAGTCCAAGAGAACCAGTCACCGCTTGGATGTGTAACTGGAAATCATTTTCCTCAAGTTTAATGTGAGATGCAGGGCTCTGTTCTTTGACATTTCCTTCCTTGCCCTTCAAGCCTCAAGATCAGCGACTGACTTGCTTAGAACTAGCCTCCTGGCTGAACTAAGTGCCACAGTCCGTGCTGTGGCCCCCGTATGATCCGACTAGCAATAAGCCTTCGGACTTGTCTGGTGCCTTTCTTCCAAAAATACTCAGAGAACTCTTATAACTGACTTTAAGGAGAATGGCATACTTTTTTTTAATATTGGCATTCCATGGCATTTTCCTCTGGCTGCAATAACAAATGCCTTTAATGCTCAAGAGTCACCATCATTCTGTCGTCTTCATCTTAGCCGTCTGTACATTATCCCATTTTACTGGGGAGTTCCATAAACAATTTCATAATGCATTTTTGAATCAGGAGAGCAGAGGTTATAAATAGTGATATGATTCTAAGAGGGCCAGTAAGATCCTTTATCAAACTCATTAACAGATAATGGACAGGTTAGGGATTTGTTTTTCATATATCGTACTGAATAAACATCCGTTTTGAAAGTAGGGCTACGAAGATTATATATATGCAGTGTGGCTATTTATTAATGTAATGATAATAAAGCATGAACTGTGCAGAGCCCTTTGAGGAACCTCCTAGTGGCTAGACTCTGTCCTAAGTCATGTCATATTCCAGCCCCCTGTTTCTGAGCTCTTGCAACATAAGCCTATTATATAACTGAGCAGTTTTAGACTCACAATTGATTTTTCAGAAAATAGACATACATGTTTTTCTGTACCAGATTACCTTTGTTTCTACACCATGTACTTTGTTCCTGTGAGTTTAAGGTCCACAGCATACAGGTGTACAAAGTGTAGAGCCATCCTTCTCTAGCATGAGAACTGAAAGTTCCAATTCCTCGAGCACAACAAACTGCTTAGAGACCTCACGTAAGCAACCACTCCCCCCCACCCCACCAGCATGCACTGTGGCTGATGTACAGAATGGGGCCGGGGACGTGGGGGACGTGGCCGGGGGTGGCTCAGGAGAGAAGATCCGTGACTGCAGGTAGCCTCTGCCTTCTGGACAGTTGCAAGGGGTCCCTTCAGTTCCTGTCTTTTATCTTAGACTCAGATCTAATCAATTCAGAGCACAAGTCAAAACAAACTGGCCTGAATAACTGAATTTTAGAAAACAAAATTCTATCATTTTTTGTATGCCAAAGCTTCTGCTTCCTCATTAATGTTGTTCCTAATTTTCCAGTAGTTGGTTCTCAGCATCTAAGGTACTGGGTGGATCAGAGCTGGGCGGAACCTGCTCTAATTTTAGAATTATCTTGTGATTCTTAACTTACACTCACTTAAAATATTAGGAAACATAGTAGTGGAAAAAGACGGAACACCTCAGTGGCTTTTGGCAATGAAATTTGTCTTCCAGTTAATTGCTGTTATTTCCAAATTTCCTATACTTGATAAGCTTTTCCACTGGTGGTGATTTACTTTTAAATGAGCTTTTGTTGAATTTAACACTCTGGCGTCTCCCAGCCATTTTCCTGTCTTTGGGGAAAAGCAGATACTCCAAACATAGCAATTCCTGGAATTTTAAACTGATTTTTAAAAAGTTTTTAATCTATAGAAGTGAGCCAAAAAAGCATAAGGACTAGTATAAGAGGGATATCGTTCAGTTCTGTTAGTAAGGATAGCTACTTCTGAACCGTGTTGGCGGGGTCTCAAGATTGCAGAGCCGTGTGTTGCGTAGCGGTTTTATTCTTACATGTGATGATCCAGGAGAGAAGAGGGTACAGGCTGAGGATGTACCATCATGTGTACAGTTCAGAACATCCATGTATTATTTATAGTTGGTAGCAAAGATAACTTGCAAATGGAAAAACATTTTTAATTATTTTTGTACTTTAAAATAATTATATTGTACTGTGATATACTCCAATTAAAAGTTTATTATTTGGTCTTATTACGGTATCCTGTCGAGTGGTGAATGCAGGTCCGGGTATGTGCCTTCTCCTCTTCCTTGACCCCAGAGTGGAGGGAAAAGAATAAAGTCTGGGGCTCCACAGGTACTCTTTTTGAGAGAGAAAAGTAGGTATTTTTTTAGAAGCTTGTCCACTAAGGCTGTGGTTCCTGCTGGGTCATATTAGGTTTGGCTCTCTGCTGAGTCATAGCTCATTTCAAAAGTGTTATAGCCAGTGCCTAGTATGACATCTCGCACAAGAAAACTCCCTGATGCTTGTTCACTGAATAATTAAGCATACCGGAGCTGGGAGAGCGAAGGACTTGTGAGACCTGACCTCATATAATTCTGACTCATCTAATTATTGTTTTATTGTGTGCCAAGCATATCCTAGGAGCCAGCAATGCAAAGATAGATAATGCAAGTCCTGACCCTTAAGGAACTCAGTCCAACCGGAGTATATCCAATTAACCACGACACCATGTGATTGTTGTCAGCAATAGGAACAAAGCGTTGAGAGAAAATAAGGCAGTGGGTTGGTGTGCCTGGGTGGGTCAGTCAGTTAAACAGCAACTCTTGATTTCAGCTCAGGTCATGATCTCGGGGTTGTGGGGTCTAGCCCCACATTGGGCTCCGTGCTCAGCGCGGAGTCTGTCCCTCTCCCTCTGCTGTTCACTCTCACTGGCTCTCTCTGAAATAAATAAATAAATAAAATCTTTTTTAAAAAGGTAAAGGGCAATGGAATGTTTGTATCCCTTGTAAATCAACACCTCCTGCCTCCTAGGGGAGCAGCAATCAGAAGGGATCCTGGAACACCGCAACTAACAAGATGCGCTGGCTTCCAGCGCGTGCAGTGTGTGCGACGTACGTCCAAGCACACAACAGCCCAAGGACTGCTCCCCTCCGTGAAGGCTTGGCACACCTAGAGGAGAGCAAGCAGGCCTTACCGGGTCACAGAATTTATATCTACTTTCTAACGGCAAAAATGAATTAGTCATCTCCTACCTCCTCTATTTCGGATTCTCTTATTTTGATTTAGAGAAATGGCCATCTCTGCTTCTTCATCCTATAAAATACCTCTGAGGTTTATAGGTATTTGATGATAGTGTTCAAACAGTAGTCTGCCTCTTTAGTGACGCCATCAGAGACCTGCCGACGTGCCTGGATCCTGACCTCTGGGCTGCAGGACCCAGTGAAGAATGGAAGACCCCACACTTTCACTGGATGAATACAACCAGCTGATACGTGTGTATTGGGTGTGAAGTATTTCACCTGATGTATACTTTTGTTGCAACAAAGCCCTTCCCTGAAATAAAATCTGGATGCCATATACAGCTAGGGAGGGACCACCTTGGTGATCAGGGCAAAGGGGAGGAAAGAACCAGATGCAGCAGGGCCCCCGCTTAGGCTGCCCCTCTCAGGGCGACATACTTTACAGACCATATATAGAGTGAGGACACCACTATGTGAACCTAAAGAGTGCCTGACCTATGGATACAGCTAACCTAATTTTATTCATCATAGTTTTTGTATATCTATTCACGTATTCATGTATTTATTTGGTCAGTTACTTATAGCCCTCTGTGTTCCAGAAAAGATGAGATAAATTACCAAAATACATGTTACAAAACACAATTAGAAGACATTTAAGAGTAAAAGAAGCCAAGAGTAAAGTTCATACACAAAAGTACATACCAGAATCACTAGAGATGGGCCAGAAGTTCACCTTTAGGCTTCCTACCAACTAAAGCAAAGAGTGAAATAGAACCAGATAAAAAACTCACAGTCCACCTATATAAATGAACTCCCTAATGGGAAGAAAAAATTAGATTCTGAGTGATCTCTGATTGTTTATGGGATTTTAATTAGGTTTTCTGCACTATAACTGAGACATAACTATGTGCTTCACAAAAATTTGAAGGGAGTCTTATTGCTTCCTGAAACATGTACAGGTCATTCCTACTATGAACAATTAAATAATTACACTTGCCCTTCTATTTTTAATTTCTTCTAGAAACATATAATTATACTCTCCTTTGCCAGTATTCTCACCAAGGAGTAGTTATTCATATGGTGGAGCTGAGACATGTTATTCAAGTTTTTTAAAATTACAAGTTGGGGTGCCTGGCTGACCCAGTTGGTAGAGCATGTAACTTTTGATCTCAGGGTCATGAGTTCAAGCCCCACATTGGGGGTGGAGCCTACTCAAAATTGAAGAAGAAGAAGGAGCAGAAGAAGAAATTACAAGTGTGTATTGGGATGAAAATGTGGGTAACAATGACCTAAAGAATAATTGCAAGGTACTATAGAAGCAGTGAAATGATGGGATAGTGTAGTTTATACATTTATGGAGGAGATTCAATAAAGAAATTTAGGGATATTTGTTTTCTCGCTTGTCATGTAAGTAGCTACATAATAGTCTCAATTTTGCCTCTTGGTCCACAATGCCTAAAATATTTACGATCTGGGCCTTTTCAGAAAAGGTTTGTTGAGCCTTGCTCTAGAATATTGCCTTATCAGTCTCAAGTGAAACTTTCTAGAGTTGTTGGGACATGAGTAAGCTGCCACACCTGTATGAGTCCACTGACATGAGGTATCTAAAGTGTCAAATTCACAGAAGCAAAAAGTAGAATGGTGCTCACTGGGGACTAGAGAGAAAGGGAGAAAAGCAGTGGTTTAATGGGTATAGTTCGAGTCCTCCAAGATGCAGAAGTTCTAGAGATCTGTTTCACAACAATATGAAGATTGATTAAGAAATGATAAAATGATTAAGAAATGATAAAGAAATGATAAAGATGCGGGACGCCTGGGTGGCTCAGTTGGGTGGGTGGCTGCCTTCGGCTCAGGGTCCTGGCGTCCTGGGATAGAGTCCCTCATCAGACTCCTTGCTCAGCGGGGAGCCTGCTTCTCCCGCTGCCTCTGCCTGCCACTCTGCCTGCTTGTGTTCTATCCTCTCTCTCTGACAAATAAATAAAATCTTTAAAAAAAGAAAAATAAATAAATGATTAAGATGCTAAGTTTTATGTTATGGGTTTGTTGTTGTTGTTGTTGTTTTTGATCACAGTGAAAAAGTAAAGTTATGTAGAAAGTTATGCCATACAAATACTAGCTTTCCAGAAGAAAGCTGGAGCGGCTGGCTGGCTGAGGAAGCAAGGAAGACTTCAGAGCAAAGAGCCCAGGAAACCACCTGAACCATTCGCTTGTTTTTCAAGTATCGATGTTATTCCCAATATCCCCCCCACCCCCCGCCCCGCTCTTTGAACAACTGTTCTTGCCAAGGGCTAATTTATTTTCTTTGGATACTTTTATCAGCTGCTGCAAGCCCACAGAATTTAATTAACTCGCCATTAGTAAACGGTTTTCCTTGCTTGTTGAACAAAGGAACTACTCAGAAAGTACTTTGGTTGAAGCCTCGTTCTCATTTATTCTTGCAAAGCAATTCTGTTGTGATGAAATATTTTAAATTTTCCCATTTTTTTGACCTGGGTTTTCCTGTGAGTTGGGGATTGTTGTAATGACTGCTTTGTCTGGTCACGTGGCCTATACCGCATCCCCTCCCCCCTACCACAGTGTCATGGGTTGCCTCCTAATTTGATACAAAATACTTCACACTCCACTGTGCCTTAAAGGCTCTACTACCACAAGATGAGGACCCATTACTGGAGTTTCTCTAATTATCAAGTGTGTGGATCCTAATTATACATTAAATGGAGGGAAAATGACCACTACATGGATCTGTGGACCGGTGGACCCATAGGAAGATGGCCTTTGGCCAGGACTATATTTATTACCTGGGCCCTGCCCTCCAACAGTGGGAGTGTGTGTGAGGAAAAGCTGGCTTTATATCTCATTGCACAAAGATAAAAATTAAAAAAGGCTACAGTTTAGATCTAACAAGCAGAGAAGGCCAAGCAAACCAAAGAATCACAGAGACGATCCATATTTGCAGGAAGCACTTGCCATGGAGCCAAGAAGACATCATTGAGAACCGCTCCACAGCTGCTCTTCAAGGAGAAAAGTAAATGCCAGCCTCTGAGTCATATGCTTAATACCTCCCAGATGGACACGGGGCCCTGGGGTCCCCGAATATGCATATTCATCAAAACAGCAGGTCCAGGAAAATGCATCTTCCTCAAAGATGACTAACTCATTGGGTACCTGGGTGGCTCAGTCATTAAGCATCTGGCTTCAGCTCAGGCCATGAGCCCGGGGTCCTGGGATCGAGCCCTGCATCCGGCTCCTGGTTCAGTGGGGCGTCTGCTACTCCCTCTGCCCTCCCCCTGCTCATGCTCTCTATCTCTCTGTCTCAAATAAATAAAATCCCTTAAAAAATTGTTAAAAAAAAAAAAAGATGAGTAACTCAAACAAATGAATGGACAACACAGCTAAGGGTCTATAGAAAATTAACACAAGAGAAAAGGAAGTAAGGAAGTCAAATGGTAAACAAAAAATATCACCAGAAAATTGGTGATATGTACATGAAAGCTGTAACTAAATACTCCGACAGAAAGGTAGAAAATAGTGGTAATTCACTGATATTTCTTTTTTTTTTTTAAATTCACTGATATTTCATCTTTAAGACATCATTAAAAGGAGTAGATCAAATATTAAAATATTATGTAAGTATACTTTAGAATTCCAAATTAAACAAAGTATAGGGACACTTGGGTGGCTCAGTTAGTTAAGCATTTGCCTTTGGCTCAGGTCATGATCCCAGTGTCCTGGGATCAAGCCCCGCATCAGCCTCCCTGCTCTGAAGGGAGTCTGCCTCTCCCTCTCCCTCTGGGATTTCTCTGGCTTTCACTCTCTCTCAGATAAATAATTGAAGTCTTTTAAAAAATAAAAATAAACAAACATAAAGTGTAACAAAGAGAAAATACTGGGGTACCTGGCTGGCTCAGCAGTCAGAGCATGCAACTCTTGATCTCGAACTCCATGTTGGATGTGGTGATTACCTAAAAATAAAATTAAAAAAAAAGAGAGAGAGTAGTGGCACCTGGGTGGCTCAGTCATTAAGCCTCTGCCTTTGGCTCAGGCTGTGATCCCAGGGTCCTGGGATCAAGCCCCACATCAGGCTCTCTTCTTGGCGGAAAGCCTGCTTCTCCCTCTCCCACTCCCCCGCTTGTGTTCCTTTGCTCTCTGTGTCCCTCTTTGTCAAATAAATAAATAAAATCTTTTTAAAAGAGAGAGAGAGAAAAAAAAATACTAAATTTCGTCATTGGTCGTAGTACAAAATTAGAGACAATGTCAAAAAGAAATTGAGGATTAAGCATATTATAAAATGCCCTTAGAACAAAAATACAAACTTTCCAAATAATCAGAAGCAACATATGTTAAACAAAGCAAACAGATCAGTTTAAGGGGGATTTTTAAAGAGGTTTAAAGGAGAAAGCATGACAGAAGATAATGTGTCAGATCTATGCTCAAACATACCTCTTGTGTTGAAAATGTTAATGGGCTCCACTCACCTATTACAAGAAAACGATTGTCAGATTAGATCACAAAGCAAAACCTAATGCTGCTGTTTACACATAAACGTTGATAATAAAAAGATGGGCAATAGCATAATTGGGCAAATGCAAATAAAAGAGAGCAGGTGTCACAACCAAACAGGGTTGAATCCAGGTCAAAATCATTAAGCAAGTCAAAGAAACGCACAAATACACTTTGAATGATAAAAGGTCCATTTCCCAATGAAGATAAAGCAGTTACGAATATGCAACGAAAGAAATAGCACCAAAAAATAATAATAATAAGGGGTGTCTGGGTTGCTTAAGTCAGTTAAGCCTCTGATTCTTGGTTTCAGCTCAGGTCATGATCTCAGGGTCCTCATTTGAGCCCCACATCTGACTCCCCACTCAGCAGGGAGTCTGTCTTCCTCCCCCTTTGCCCTTCCCTTGCTCATGCACATGTACGCGCGCGCTCTCTTTCTTAAATCAATCAGTTATAAACTAACAAACAAAAATGATAAGAGCTACAAGCACAGTCGTAGTAAAAGATTCCAGTTCACAGCAGTTGAAGAGAAAAAAATGTAGGTAAAAGCCTTTCGGTAACCTAAGTATCACAACTAATAAGGAGTATTGTTAACATAGCTTATGCCTTGGGGCACCTGGGTGGCTCAGTGGGTTAAAGCCTCTGCCTTCGACTCAGGTCATGATCTCAGGGTCCTGGGATCGAGTCCCGCATTGGGCTCTCTGCTCAGTGGGGAGCCTGCTTCCCCCTCTCTCCCTGCTTGCCTCTCTGCCTACTTGTGATCTCTCTCTGTCAAATAAATAAAATCTTTAAATACATATATAGCTTTTGCCTTGAAAACAGAACGACTTCCTTTTTAGGGAACCCTAGAACATTCAGTAAATCTGACTGTAAATTAAGCCACAAAGCAAATAACATCCATTCTTTATCTAATGAATCAAAGTGTAGGGGGGAAACACACACATACAAAATATTACAGCTCTTGGATAAAATTCATAGAAGAGTAAGCATGAGGGTAAAGAGAGTGGATACTAGTATTCTGACAGACAACGCTGAATTGCCATCCACAGACCTTATTCCGACTCTGGTCTCCACTAGAAACGAGTAAAAGCAACAGAAATGAGGTTGGGCATTATCAATTTGTTACATGTGTGTCATCCTGAGAGAAGAAAAACAGTATCTCTGCTTAGGTTGTTAATGTTTTTTCTTTTGTGGATTCTGTCTTTGCTAGAAGTGGAATCAGTGTTTTGCTTGAGTCATGAGAAGCAGCAGGAAGCTTTTTGTCCTATTGTATACATTGTACCACTTTAAACTCATGGTAGAATTTCCCTGTGAAACCTAGGCTGTTTGTTTTTTGAAGTGAGGGTTAGTTCTTTGGCAACATTCTTGATTTCTTCTATGGCAACTGAGGTGTCTGGATTTTTGTCATTTCTGGAATCACTTTTGTTACATGTGACGCATTTTTTTCTCTAGGAAGCCAACACCATGATTCATGGTGATTTTACCACAAAGCATCATCCACGATTTTGTCCTGCCATCTCATGAGGTGGACATCCAGTGGACTCCTGACAGGCTCCTTACGCTTTCTCGGAGCAGTGCTCTGTCTTCCATCCCCATCCCGAGCTACCTCCTTCCAAGTTCCTGGTGACTGTCTCTTCTTTACAGTTGATTGATCTGGGGGGTGGGCACCCGACCCAAACTCGGCCAGGCAGAGAATCCCCTCTACAATTTTGGAATTGAGTGTAAAATTTTCCTGTCTTAGTCTGGGCTGGTCTCTCTCAAAAAAAAAAAAAAAAATGGGGGAAATATCACAAGGCCATATTTTTAATCATGTAACTTGGGGAGCTGAGAAAGCTAGTCACAGAGAGAGGAAGGCAGAATGAACAGATCTGACAGAGAAGCAGAAATGACAGAGAGAATATTGCCAGGAGTCCACGCAGCTTTTCTAGTCCCTGGAACTAGCATCCTGGTTGCAGCTTCTTGGGGTCTGATTGCATTCCTTCCTGTGGGTTCTGAGAGATATTCCCCCACCTGCTTTACAAACTTCTCTGTGTTTTCAACTCACCTATGCTGGTTTCTTTCATGATACTTGAAAATGAAAGTTCTCTTATTTTCAGTTCTGATCCCCACTGCCCTGCTTTTAAGCTTGTTGGGGCAAGACAGCTCACTCCATCCTCCAAGGTCATTATAGTCCATCTTGAAGGCTATGGTCATGCCTTCCCTTGTTCTCTTTATCCACATCCTCATCTTCCTTAAGAAGTAAGTCCCTGTTCCCTTCATAAAATTTTCCTAACTATTCCAGATCTTTTTGATTTTTTCTTTCTTTGGATGTCTGTGTACCATTTGTGTATTTGGGGAAGAACTGAAAAACGTTTGCCCAGTTATGCCAGATAACACCCAAAGTCTTTTCCAACTCAAGCGTCTGACTTTCACACACAATCATATTGTCCTCCTGCTTCTGCAGTGTGAAATTCCCATACTCCAGCACCATGGTTATGACCTCATGAATGTGTTCAAGACTAAATCTGCTATTAGTTTAATATTTCATTATTTAAAGCACAATTTGCTTTAAATTTAAATCTGCCCAAGGGAAACTTTCAACATAAATTCCATGCCATTTCCCCTAAAATTGTGAAAAAGAAAATGATATACTTTATAAGCACAAAAGCTGAGTAAATATACAGGAAGTCCATCAATACATTCACTCTATAAATGAATTGTGGTATATTCGTAACTGAAATACCTCACAACAAGAAAAAAGAGTAAACTACTGATAATATGCAATAACATGGATGAATTTCAAAACCATTATGTTGATTGAAAGAAGCTGGACATAATATATACGAGTACATACTGCATCATTCTGCATAATGTTCAAAACAGACAAAAGTAATCTATGGCAGATAGAAATCAGAATGGGAAGGGGCGCCTGGGTGGCTCAGTGGGTTAAAGCCTCTGCCTTTGGCTCAGGTCGTGGTCTCGGGGTCCTGGGATCGAGCCCTGCATCGGGCTCTCTGCTCGGCAGGGGGCCTGCTTTCCCCTCTCTCTCTGCCTGCCTCTCTGCCTACTTGTGATCTCTCTCTCTGTCAAATAAATAAGTAAATAAATTAATAAATTAATTAATTAATTAAAAAAAAAAAGAATGGGAGTTACTTCTGGAGGATACTGAATGGCAAAGGACATGAAGTACCTTTCTGGGGTGAAGGAGATCTTATGAATCTTCAGTGAGTATTAGGGTTATATACAAAAAGAAAAGTTCATTAAGTTGTATGCATTTTCCTGTATGTTTAGAATTTCTTAATTTAAAAAAAGATGCAAATGTTTAGTTACCAGAGGTGACTTCAAATCAAAACAGGCACACCTAGACTGTCTTCAACTTCTATAAACCTCTTCTGTTTCTAAAACTCACCATACAGTGTCTCTCCTCTGATCGCTTTTTAGTTTTGTGAATATACATCCGGGGATATAATATGTATATGTAAATAATACATTATTTCTTCCTTTTAACACAATGTTCTTCCTCTTTTTACACAAATGGTAGCATACTGAACATTGTTCTGCATATCGCTTTTTTCACTTAAGAGTAGATCTTAGTAATGAGATTTTTAAAAGAATCCCATTGTATGGCTTAACTCATCATAAGTGAAATGTATGCCAAAATCAAATAAATACATCAGCTTGGCAAACAAGGATCAAAAAGTTTGATAACATAGTTCCAAGGGTACTGGGAAATAGGAACTCTCATATGGGGGTGCCTGTATGGCTCAGCTGGTTAAGTTCTAAGCTCAGGTCCTGATCCTGGAGTCCTGGGATCAAGCCCCACGTCAGCTCCTTGCTCAGTGGGGATTCTGCTTCTCCCTCTCCCTCTGCTCCTCCTCCCTTCCCACCAGCTAACCCCCATCCCACATTCTTGTGCCTGCAAATAAAATCTTTAAAAAAAAAAGAAAGAGAGAAACCCTTATACATTGCTAGTGGAATATACATTGATACTTCTTTTGAAGGACAATTTATTAAATTCAAAATGCCCATGTTCTTTGATTCAGCAGTTGAGGTCAGGTTGAGCACATTACATTTGTTGAAGAATTGTTTCAATTTCCTTTTCTGTGAGCTGTTGATATTTTTCTCCACTTTTCTATTAGGTTATTATTGTTGTTTCCCCTTGATCTGTAGGCGTTCTTTATAGATTAGGGAAATACACCCTTGGTGAAATATGTTGCAAAATTGTTTCCATTTTGTCATTTGTTTTTGACTAGTGCTGTTTTTCTGTCCTGCAGCAATTTATTTTAAATAGTTGAAATTATCAATCGTACTTGGACTTTCCCTAGTGTGAGATTATTTTTTTCAATCTCAGCTGATTTCTTCCAAAGTGTTTAGGATTTCATTTTTCACATTTAAAACTCTGATTCACTAGAAATGTATCCTTTCATAAGGTGTGAAATATAATTTTCTTCTTCTGGAGATGGCTACCCAGTCATCTTAAACTATTCTTTCCTTACTGATTCGAAATTATTGTATATTCAACAAGAGACAGGAAATGGAAAATGCACAAGTGGATAAATGGAAAATAACTATAAACAGGTAATTCACAGAAGAGGAAACTTAAAAAAATAGGTATATGAAGTGATGCTCAACTTCCTTAGTCATGAGCGGAATGCAAGTCAGAATAATAATGGCTGGTTGGGGCACCTAGGTGGTTCAGTTGGTTGGGCATCACCTTCAGCTCAGGTCATGATCCTGGAGTCCAGGAGTCCTTGGACCCAGTCCTGCATTGGGCTCCTTGCTCAGCGGGGAGTCTACTTCTCCCTCTATCCCTCAGCCCACTCGTGCTTTCTCACTATCTCTCAAATAAATAAATACAATTGAAAAAATAATAATGACTGGCAAAAATTAAACTGGATTTGATGGCGGTGGTGGAGAGCTGATGTGACATAGGAACTCACATGCACTGATGCAGCCATTCTAGAAGCAGTCCCTTAATGTGTATGTGTGCCCTAGGACTCAGTGGTTCTCATCTGAGGATATGACCCCACGGTATTTTCACACAGACCCAAAAGGGCATATGAGTATGTTCAAAGTTGCTCTGTGGGGGTGGGGGGGGGAAGCAGGAGGTATTATGAGTGTTCATCACTAAGAGAGTAGGCAAAACGTTCTACTATAGATTAGTACTCAAAAGTTGTAAACCAGTGGGCACCTGGGTAGCTCAGTCAGTTGAGCTCTTCATTTCGGCTCAGGTCACGATCTCAGGGTCACAAGATCGAGCCCCACGAGTTAAGCTCTGCTCAACAGGGAATCTGCTTGAGATTCTCTCTCTCTCCTTCTGCCCTCCCCCTTGCTCTCTCTCTCTTTCAAATAAATAAATTTTTAAAAAGCTATAAACTGGTGTATTATTACATACAGCTAACATGGGTGGATCTTAAAAATATGGTGTTGAGTGGAAAACAGATATATACAATAATAAATTTACTATTAAAATATATGTGGGGGCACCTGGGTGGCTCAGTCAGTTAAGCCGCTGCCTTCAGCTCTGGTCATGATCCCAGGGTTCTGGGATTGAGCCCCACACTAGGCTCCCTGCTCAGCGGGGAGCCTTCCTCTCCCTTTCTCTCTACCTGCCGCTCTGCCTGCTTGTGCTCTCTACCTTTGGCTCAGGTCGTGATCCCGGGGTCCCGGGGTTGAGCCCCGTATCGGGCTCCCTGCTCAATGGGAGGCCTGCTTCTCCCTCTCCCACTCCCCCTGCTTGTGTTCCCTCTCCCACTGTGTCTCTGTCAAATAAATAAAATCTTAAAAAAATATAAAAATATGAAAAAAAATATGTGCGTATAAAACCACATATTTACAAAGTCACATAGAAACAAAAAGTTAGGGGCACTTGGGTGGCTCAGTGGGTTAAAACCTCTACCTTCGGCTCAGGTCGTGATCTCAGGGTCCTGGGATGGAGCCCCGCATCGGGCTCTCTGCTCAGCGGGGAACCTGCTTCTCCCTTTCTCTCCACCTCCCTCTCTGCCTACTTGTGATCTCTCTCTCTCTCTGTCAAATAAATAAATAAAATCTTAAAAAAAATGAAAAAGTTAAACTTTATAATTCCTGTCATTGGAAATAAGGAATGATAATAAGGTGAAATTTCAGAGAGGGGCAGGGGAGAGAGAGATTGAGAAGAGTCATCAATGATGACAATGGGCCACAAACCAAGTATGATTAGATCAATTATGATTCAAGTATGGTTAATTGCCTGAATTGAAAACCAAACCAAACCAAAACCAATCCAAACTCAAGGTTACCAAAAATCTCCATTTTGCCAAGTGCAGGACTCATCTCCCTGTCCTCATCTTACTAGACTTGGTAGCATTCAACAGATAGTTGACAAGCCACTTTCTAATATCATATTACTCTTCTACTTAAAATTTTCCAATGGTTCTGGTTTCAAGTATAATAAAATTCCAACTTGTTACACCATTCCATGTAAGCTGACTCCTATCTCCCTCCCAGATTTGTCTATTATATCTGTCCCCACGTACTCACTCTGACCTTTCTTCGGTATCACTAATTTTGCTCCCTTCACAGACATAGCACTTGCTTTTCTTTCTGTTACAGTCTTCCTTTGGATCTTCCCAAAACATTCTGGTCTTGACTCAAATGTGTTTTCCTCTAACAAGACTAACATAAGAAGGATTAACATAACATTGAACTGTGGTCCATTCTACCTTTCTATGTTGATTGTCACTGCTATTGCCAATTAAGCTTTCTCCTATTGTTCAATTCCAAAAGGCAACCATCTTACCATATTTATTTTGGGGAAGATGGGAAACAAGGATTTGGGGACAACCCTGCTGCTCTGTCTCTAGGGTATAACACTAAAGGAGAAGCACTAAACAGTGGGGGTGGTTTGTCCCTTTTCTATAAGTATATGTCTCTATGGGTACAAGATTACCATACCCTGGATTGAACATTAATCTTCAGCACAAGTTTTGAGAGTTTGTAAAATTATAAAATTGCTGTGCTGATGATGTTGTAGATAGTAATTTTTCATGAAAACGGTATGAGTAGCTTGATCGCAGAGGATATTTTATATTTCTTGTATATTTTATGCAAGAAAACCAAAATGCCTGATCTTATAAAGTTATGGTTAAGTAATGTGAATATCTTAGATATCTTTGATAATCTAAGATTTTAGACAAAGATATTCTGACTTTGCATTGTAGAGGAGTTGACTTTGACCTCTTCGCATCCTCCTCAATGGTCCTTATTACTGAACAAGAGTAATTAGGATTTCCCAAATTCCCAAGGATAGGTAGACATGCTCTACCACTAAAAAGTCCCCAAAGCAACAAAATTAATTTTTCATCACCTATTCAGTCTCTAACTGCTAAGTGGCTATCCATTTCAAACTGGTGATTGCAACCAGTTAGAAGACTATGAAATCAATTTTAAAGGTCAAAGCAGCATTTTAAAAAAATGAAATAGGCTACAACAGAATTTAATTGGGTTGAAAGTATCAGGGCACCTCACTAATCCTTATTCAAGGCTAGAGTCCAGGAGGGAGAGCTGATATACCAGCAGGTATCTCGCTGGAATTCCTGGGTTAATTTGTTGGACAGATAATATTGTACAGTCTAATTTTATTTCTCACAATTACCTGTGATTTGTGAAATTATGTACAGGGGAATTTTATTTGCTGATAGAAAATCCAAACTTTTCAATTGAGTTCCAATGAAGGACTTAATGTTTGGGGGGAAAGGTGTGTCATCATGTATGATATATGTATGCACTATAGAAATGGTGTATGTACACAGTATTTGCTGTGTGTGTGTACTATTTAAAATCAAAGCAGTGTAAATTGCTCTCAAGGAAGTTGCTTTATTATTAGAAGAAAAAGAAATAATAAAGTGAAAAGTACAGGAGCTGTGTTGAGGTGTAGCTGCTAGATTTGGAAGTACAGTGAAAAGACTGAGAAAAAGAATCTTCCTCTGAGGGCGCCTGGGTGGCTCAGTTGGTTGAGCGACTGCCTTCGGCTCAGGTCATAATCCCGGAGTCCCGGGATCGAGTCCCATATCGGACTCCCGGCTCTGCGGGAAGTGTGCTTCTCCCTCTGACCTTCTCCCCTCTCATTCTCAGTCTCTCTCTCTCTAATAAATAAATAAAAATCTTTAAAAAAAAAAAAAGAATCTTCCTCTGATAATCAGAACACAGACTTTACATTTCATTCAAAGAAGAAAAAGATAATGCATTTCTGGCAAAGGAAAGATGAATATCTTCAAAATTAGAGGATACTTGAAAATATAGCATAGACATCCCTAAAATAAGTTCTTGAGGAAAAGGGCGTACAGTTATTGGCACAATTTTTCAGTTGCTTCCCACATATTGAGAAAGACAATCTTTATGTTTAGTTGTGGCAGAAGAGAAATGGCTCGTACTAAGTGCTAAGAAACTGCTTCCTCCAATATGTTGGTGCATATGTTTTTGGTGGCAAAGAGGCTGATAAATTCCAAGCTATGCTTCCTGGTAATAACACAGTATCAATTCAATTATCACAGAACACTGAGAAGAATCAATGATTATCATGCAGTTACAGTCCAACTTGAAGAGTCCAACTAATACTGCAAGTTGACTAATAGTTTTACACCAGATACCATGTAGCAAGACAATTTTATAGAGGAGTTATTTTCTGTATGGAGAAAAATATATTCATAATATATATTTAACATCATTTCAGTCAATAAAAAACCTTTATACAGTTTATAATGGATAAGATGTTACCATTAATTAATGGATAATACTGTATAAAAAACTATACAATTTATAATAGAATTGCAAGTGATGGGACAACAAATATGGTCGGGAAACTATAGAGATACAAAAAAGTTATTGAAAACTACTAAAAACAGAAGATAATTTGAAATATTAAATGAAAATCATTGTAAGAGTCATTTGGTTTTCAAAACCTTAAGTAATCAAATTAAAGTTGATGTTCTATGAACAGAATAAATTGTTGCAGCTTAGTACCTCATTTACACAGAAAAATGATTGCCATACATGAAATTTATCATTTTGTTGGATTAAAATTAAAGATATTACTGCTAAGAAGAAAGTGGATTCATATTACTATTCACAATGCTTATGTATGTGAACTAGGATTTTCAAATTGACCCACTTTAAAAATAAAAAAGATCAGGCTCAGTAATAGACCAGATGTACATGCAATATTGTCCTCTTGCATTCTGGACTGGAACAAACCTATGAACAGGCAGAGACTTCCATGCTTTAAATAAAACCTTTACTAATTTGCTTCTGTACCATTTATATTGATTGGTTTCTACACTGTATTATAAAATACATTTATATTATATTAATCTTGTTGTTCTTACTTTATTTTACATAATACATTTCGCAAAACTTGTATTTCAGGTATGTATGTGTGTGTAAACCAGGTTTCAGTGTGGAATCTATTTCTCACTGTAAGTTATGGTTCCAAAGTCGGAAAAACACTCAATGCTTTAGAAGTTAGAAGAGGACTTTGGAAGAGTAACACACCTGCAGAAGGATCTGGCCCACAGACAACCCATTTGCTGTCTGAGCTAAACTGTGGACGATATTGACTATGCATTCTATATTAAATATAGAATTTACTTTGTAGGTAAGTTGCAGCTAGGACAAAAAATAATATAATAAAAATGTGTTTTAGGGGCACCTGGGTGGCTCAGTCAGGTAAGTGTCCCACTCTTGATTTTGGCTCAGGGCTGTGGGACTGAGCTCCCCCCAGCCCCCAGCTCTGCTCAGCGCAGTTTGCTTCAAATTCTTCCGCTGTTTCTCTACCTCTCAAACAAAATCTTAAAACAAAAACGTCGTTTAGAAGCATGAATATAGTCCCACTGCAAGACTGACAGGAAGAGACTAGGGACAGAAAGTTTACTTAAGTGCTACTAAAACAATCTAGAAATGAGACACTAGTGCAGAATCAGAATGGGAGCAACCGAAGAGAAGATAATGGAGATAAAACAGTGGGCCAAGGAAAAATGATAGCAATTTAGAGCCGGCAGGGACTTTTGGAGACATCCATCCCGTCAGTAGCTTCATACAATCAGTAAAAGTAACAGTAAAAAAAAATTGAGAATTTGTCTATGACGCCATACTAACCTAATCAAATAGTCATCAATAGGTGTTAACACTGTTAATCCGGTTAATGAATTCTCTTCAGGATGTAGAGGGTGGGTCCTTGAATTTGCTTTCTATTTGATGGATTAAAATGGTCTGGGACGCCTGGGTGGCTCAGTGGGTTAAAGCCTCTGCCTTCAGCTCAGGTCATGATCTCAGGGTCCTGGGATCAAGCCCCACATCGGGCTCTCTGCTCAGCAGGGAGCCTGCTTCCCCTTCTCTCTCTGCCTGCCTCTCTGCTTACTTGTGATCTCTCTCTGTCAAATAAATAAATATTTAAAATAAAATGGGCAGTAACTCTCATCCTTTTAAATCTGAATTCCAATTAGTTTATCACAGGTGTGCCTATAAGGCGTCTCCCATCAAGGCTGCCCTCCAGCCCTAAATAGGTCATTGAGCATTCTTTCAGAGTGAATGTTCCCTAAAATACCACCAAATCCTCTTGAGAAGTTTTCTGTTAATTTCGACAGTTTATGGACGAGCCCAGGACTATTCATTTACTCTACTCGTTTTACCCAACTACAAAACGGTACTGAGCATTTTATGACTATGCCACACACATTCCTCACCGCGGCCGGGCGAGAAAAACAAGGAGTCGGTGTAGGAAAGGGAGGCCTGTGGGAGTCAGTGTTGCGCTCTGCGGAGAGAAGCCGCAGGGTGAGTCCGGCTGGAGTTAGCCATTTCCTTTCTTCCCCCGATACTTCACCGGCTGCGGAGCGCTGGGCCGGCAGGCACTGCGGCTGGTCCTCGTGTCCGTCAAACCTTTCTCCGTATCCGCCTCGAATAAGCTGCTTGAGAACCCCAATTCTCTAAAGCCGAGTACGGGAGGTATGTGTCGGGGACGGGATCCAGCGCCATGATTAGGTCAGTCCCAGGCACATCCAGACGCTCGCTCCTAGCTGAGCCCCACAAGCGCCGCGGATTTCCGGGTGCAAATGGGAAGCTCGGGAAACCCCAGACCCCTCCCTTTTAGGAAGGGCGCAGACGGCGTCTCCGTTTCCAAGGAAACCGGCCCTGCCTTAACGTCACTTCCGCTGACCTGTCTGGACTCCAGACTGTTGGGAGGAAAAGAGGAAAACTGAGCCACAGCCACGACGGTGGATGCGAGCGTCTCCTGTCTGCGCATGCGCCCGCTCAGCGGCCTGCTTCTATTTATGTGGGGGATCCAACATGGCGGCTGCGGCGACCCTGGCGATGGCGGTGGAGCCCATCAGAACATAGTGGCGGGGAAGGGGGCAAGGTCCGCACTCACGGTGGCGTCGGCAGAGACGACTGAGGGCGGTGGAGGGAAGAAAAGCGACGGAAAGCAAAAGGAAGGGCGGGCAGGCAAACAACTCGGCGTAGAACCGAGCGCCGGCTCGAGCGAAGGCAGAGGGCCAGAACAGTGGGGATGGCGGAGCCACGCAGAGTAGCGTTTATTAGCCTGTCACCGGTGAGGCGGCGCGAGGCCGACTACCCGGGGGCCGAACGCGAGCCCGAATACCCTCGCGAGCCCCCCCGGCTGGAGCCGCAGCCGTACCGCGAACCGGCCCGGGTGGAGCAGCCGGCCCCGCGGGACGCTGCCCCCCGGTCCGACGCGCAGCCCCCGCCGCGGGAGAAGCCGCTCCCCCAGCGCGAGGTCAGCCGCGCCGAGCCGCCCATGTCGCTGCAGCGGGAGCCCCCGCGGCCCGAGCCGCCGCCGCCGCCGCTCCCTCAGCTGCACTTGCAGCCGCCCCCGCCTCGAGAGTCGGCTTCCCGGGCCGAGCCACAGCTGAGGCCGCCGAGGGAGACAGTGCGCCTGGAGCTAGTGCTCAAGGATCCCACCGACGAGAGCTGCGTGGAGTTCAGTTACCCGGAGCTGCTGCTGTGCGGAGAACAACGGGTACAGAAGATTCTCCCTCACCCCCCAGACCCTGGGATCTTCAGGACGCGTCCGCCTCTCCCAGTGGTTCGCACCTTCCGACGCCTGCTTTGCGCGTCTCGGGTCGCCTGGGAGGGTGGGCTGGAGTGGGCAGAGGCTGAACGGGTGGACGAGTGGTTGGTGCTGCTTTCCCCTGCTCCCCCGGGTTGGCCAAGGCTCCTACCTGGCTCTACAACGCCCCCCCCCCCCCCCCCAGCCTCGTGAGCCCGCTCCAGATGCCGCTCGGAGCCGGTTTTCTTCTGCACTTTTCGAGACCTCAGAATTTACGCCTTTCCGCTCCCCACACAAAATTTGGGCGCTCTTCAAGTTATGTGGTTGGGTTTTCCTTGTGGAGCTCTAGCAGTTCCAGTAGAAAGGAAGAGAAAACCTTGGGGGACACGCCCCCCATCCAAAGAAGGGAGATAGTGTAACCCCTCCATATCTTCCTCCTCTTCATCACTGTTATGCTTGGCGCTGAGATATGCTTGTGAGCGTTGGGTATTTCTCTTAATTGAAGTGTATTTGAAAGTAATGTAAAATTTTTCAGACTAAGGACTCTAGGAATGAAGAAGAAGCGGATTAGTTATCTGGTTACTTATTTTCTTTCTTGGTATGGGTACACCTACTTAGGTTTGTTTTCTCTAGAGTTTTTTACTCTAGAGTGGAAGAGTATCAATTGAATGGGAAGGTATCTGCTGTTTTATTTGGCGCCTACCGTCATACTCTCTTATTTGAGTGTATACCATTAGTTTATAGGTCTAGGTTGAAGGATGTTGCACTGGCTATTGTAATTTTTGAAGACCAATGGAAAAACAGCTTTGAATATTTAGGAACTGTTGAAAATATATAGGTATGCCTTTGATGGCACTGGTGAAAAACAGTGATAGGAGAGGTTTGTTGGTAATTGTAATTTTCATTGTAGGTTTTGGTGATCTTTAAAAGTAAACTAGAAAGGGAAATGATAGAGTAACAGTAATAAGAGAACAGTTTCTTCTGTTGTTTAGAAATTATGCTTATGTTTTGCTCTAGCACAGATCTAACGGACTCCAGAAGTCATTTGTTCTGTTTTCATTCTCAACTATCTTTATAGTTGAAACGAATGATTCTTTAGTTTTAAAATATCGTATTAAACAAGATGACTGGATTTTGTTTATTTTAAGGCTAATTAATCTTTTGATCATTATTTACAAATACTGTTAAGTGGTCAAATCACTACGAAATGTTTGCAACCAAAAGGAATTGTTAAGGGTGGAGATCATTTTGGGCATTTCCACAAACATTTTGTTCTTCAGACTCATTTTAGTTGCCCTTGCAATTTATAAATGTAATGTTAATTTTTTCCCAAAAGCATTTGGAAAATACTAGATTAGAGCATTTTTCCAATTACATTTGATCTAAGTGAGTTTGCAGTTTTACTCCCTAACGTACTTTATAAATTACAGATGAAAAGCATCATATTTGGGTGAAAGTACATTATGGTAGCTCACATTTACTGAATTCTTCCTATGTGTGCTAGACACAGTTCTAAGTAAGGTGTATGGCTTATGGAATTTAGTTCAGCAGAGGTCCTTGAGATAGGAACCATTATTGCCACTTTACAAATGAGGAGGCTAATGCACAAAGTGTTTGTAGGTAATTTTATTAGTACGTCTCTCCATACCAGTAACAATTCTTAGTAAACCAAAATTTCTTAAAATTGTATAGTTTAAATTTGGAGGATCCTGCCAAAATGAACTAAAATGAGAATTATAGTAGAAATACAAAGATTTCCGTTATGATCCTCTTAATGGTATGATATTCATGCCATGATAAATTAATAATAGATATGTGCCTTATTAATTACGACAAAAAAGTTAATTTTGACACCCTTCCTTGCTAATCTGATATCAGAATTACTAGTTTCATGTCATTGGAGAAAGATAAATAATTCAGTTTCATTTTTCTGTTTATACTATCAACTTAGAGGTATATTGGTCGAATTTTCTTGTATATTCAGCCATATGTCACTTGCATTCTGAACAACAAAAAAAAACCCCATCTTTGCGACCAAAGTTTGCCAGATTTACTAATGATTACTTCCAATGAACATATTTATTACATAAGGAATTGTAGAAAACATTTCTCTAAATGAAGTTGTCATATTTCCATGAAAGGAAATCCTAGTAGTAGAAACCAACAAAAAGCAAAATGAGATCAATAGAATTGATCTGCAGAGTGGCAATTCCCAAATTTGGTTTTTATTCCCCTCAAGGAGAGTCTAGTTATTTTCAAGGATGCTATAATATTTTCAAAATAGTCTAAATTTTGAGTTGTTGTAATTGAACAACTTCTCATGTAACAGTTTGAGTAGAGAAGGGAGGGAAAGAGATGATATAAAATGAAAAAAAAGGATTCTAAATTTTGAAATAGCCATCTATCCCTGAATTAAGATTTTAGTTGATAGGTATAGGTATAGATCTGTTGCGTGTGAACACCATCTATATTGGGGTGCATTTAAATTATTTCCCTTCATAAATATGAACAGTAAAGCCCAGATTAACTGAATACAATCAGAATTTTTTTGTATACTTTTTTTTTTTAATCAGGAAAAGCACAGTTAAATAAGCATATGTTGGCAAAAATGAAAAACAAAACCCCTTCTTGTCAGGTTGTAAGGACACAGGTTAACTAAACCTTTAACCTTGTTATCTCTGGAGACTACTAAGCTCTGATTGAGGTGGTTCAGGATGATGACTGGGGCAATGCAATCATCTCTCTCCTCGATTAATTTGTTTACCATTTCTGGCTAAAGAGAAATAGCACAGTTTAGAAATAAGTTCTGGCAGTAATTGATATGCAAGTAATTTTTGTTTAACTTGTAGTAAACCAGAGAATCAGTTAACCGGAACATCGACTTGTGAATGTGATTAATTGAGCATTTACTATAAGAAGAAGTGATTATAGTGTCAATGTAGTTATACTGTTAGAGAATTCTATGCTATTCCATTGCTTGTCATACTGCATATTTTTGATAACAGTTGAAAGATCTAGAGGGATGCCTGGATGGCTTAGTCGGTTAAGCGGCTGCCTTCAGCTCAGGTCATGATCCCAGGGTCCTGGAATCGAGTCCACATCCGACTTGCTCAGCAGGGAGCCTGCTTCTGCGTCTGCCTGCCACTCTGCCTGCTTGTGCTCTCTCTCTCTAACAAATAAATAAATAACATCTTTAAAAAGAAAAAAAAAAGATCTCCTGAAGATGGTGTTATTGAGTTAACATCAAAGGATAGAATTACAATAGTGTTATTGTCTGTGAGTAGTTGGTAATTTTGATATTTACTGATTTGCAGATTATCTTTTCACGTGAAAAACATACAGCTCACTTAGAGTCTTGCTTGTGGGTAGGCGTTTATTTCTTAACTATGAGAGAAAAGTGAGTCACTTTTCTTAATTCTATTTTTATAGACTGTCAAGAGTAAGAGATTTACTCTTGATTCTTCCATAAAGTCTATACAGAATGTTATATAATGGTATTTAAGGTGATTGTTCTTAAAAAATGTAAGTCCATGTGTTTATATTCCACATATAAAATGGGGCAGCCCAGTAATAAGACCTTGTATTTGGATTTCACGGTGACATGAAGCAACAGTTGATAATGTCAAGGCATGATGGTTGCACACTGTCCTTTGGTCTTAAGTTAAGGCTATCCCCTGAACATCCCTAGTATTTATTTCATTATTGGTCTCTTCCCACTGATTTATTTATTCCTTTCAGGTCATATATATCTATTCCACTGGTAACTCCGACTGGGATAAAGGATTCTGTAAATACATTAATTATTACAATAGATAATTTAAAACATTGATTCTAAGATTAATTTTTTTTAAAGATTTTATTTATTCGACATGCAGAGAGAGAGATCACAAGTAGGCAGAGAGGCAGGCAGAGAAAGGGGGAAGCAGGCTCCCTGCCGAGCAAACTCGAAGCAGGAGTCAATCCCAGGACTCTGGGACCATGGCCTGAGCCACCCAGGTGCCCTTAAGATTAATTTTTTAAGCTTTAAGAGTATCCCTTTATTCTAATACTTTAGGTCTAATGAATTGCTTTGTGTTCATTCTCTTCATATTTTTCTGTCATATTTTTAGACTAATTGTATCTCAGCCTTCATATCCAGGACGAAGTGTGTCAGTTCCAAAGTGTGCAGATCTTTGTCTCCTCTGCACATTTTTCTTCTGGTTCAGCCAAATCTGTATCCAGTATTTCAGTTATAAAGAAAAATAAATGTTTATTTTTAATTACTGAAGATGCTACTTCAGTGTAAACATCTAGCCAAGATTAACTTTCTAGTCAGTTGTCCATAATTAGATATAAGTAGCATTTTTATTCATATGTAGCTCCTTGTTTTCCCTTTTTTGTATTGAAAACCTCTATGTATATGAAAGGTGCCTGCTAAAATAGTAAACTTGAATAAAGGTTGTGATTTACCTTTTTGTTTTGGTAAATAGACGGTAAATGTGGGATCCTAGCTGTGTGTGTGGTTTTTTAAAACCATGTATTATGATAAATTTTCATTCTCCCCTGCTATAAGGAAGCCACAGGAATCTATTTGCAGCTTTCACTTTTCTAGCTTTGTTTAAGAGTAGTATGTACTCCCTGAATGAATATTCATGGATATAAAGGAGGTGATGTAGATTGAGGGTTTTTTTTTTAAGATTTTATTTTTTTGAGAGAGAGAGAGAGAGAGAGAGAGAGATCACAAGTAGGCAGAGAGGCAGGCAGAGGGAGAGGGGGAAGCAAGCAGGCTCCCTGCTGAGCAGAGAGCCCGATGCGGAGCTTGATCGCAGGACCCTGAGATCATGAGCTGAGCGGAAGACAGAGGCTTTAACTCACTGAGCCACCCAGGCGCCCCAGATTGAGGTTTTGATCCTGGGCCTCAGCAGTAGGCTGTAGCAGCTACAGATACCCTTGTGGTAGCTCAAGGCAGATGAATTCAGGGCTGATGCTGATTAATAACATGGAGATCATTTGAGAAACATTTCCTGACCAAAGCAGTTATTTTTGGGGGGAAGATCTTGAACCAGAGTTATAAGTAGGATTTTCATTTTTACCTAATTTTCTTGGAGAATTTTTGGCCTTTTTATTTTGGGTGGGGTGACCATAGATCATTTTGTAGGAGGAGACAATTTGATTTGTTGAGTTCTGAACCAATGAAAAACTTGAGAATGTGTAAGAAAACTCCATTAAAACTGCCGGTATTTTTGCTGCAAATCAACATTTCTTTCTAGTTACGTTTAATGTGTCTAACTTATTAACACTTGGAAAATTTGACTCTAATTATTAAATTTAAGGATATATTCAACTCTGATTGAAGTAATATTAATACTTCTATTTATTTTTCTATTTACTTTGAATCAGAAGAAGCCCATTCACACAGAAGACCCATTTAATGATGAGCATCAAGAAAGGCAAGAAGTGGAAATGTTGGCTAAGAAGTTTGAAATGAAATATGTGAGTATAATGTTCTCTTCATTTGGGTAATTTTACCTTATTGACTTTTTTTTTTTGTCCCCCTGGTGACTGGTTAGGAAGGCTTATAATATCCATTGCCCACTTTATTTTGTTCTCATAAATTGAATCCAAATCAATGGTTAGACAAAGATTCTGATAGGTTTGTGATGGCTATAATAGTAGCTGTCGTTTATTGTACCCTTCTAGAGTCCAGGCAGCTTGTTTAGCATAGATTATCTCCCATCCTTATAGTAAAACTATAACACCTAAAAAACATATAATGCATATAAAACACAGTAATATTGACCACATTTTACAAATGAAGAAGCTCAGCCTTTAAGGTCAAGGTCACACAGTGGCAAGAACCAGGCTGCATGGCCAGGTCTGTCAGGCTCTAATCCTTTGCCTTTTCTACTGCTATTGAGAAGACTGCTTTTTAATTCCTTTGGTGTAGAAGTTCTCAAACCTTCCTGCCTCTTTTGAGTTTAAGAAAATGAATGTGTATATTTCTAGCATACACATTCTGGGATCAGAATCAATTGGCAGCAGGCTGAAATTTCTTTGAAAGTATCTTGTTTTGGGGTGCCTGGGTGGCTCAGTGGGTTAAAGCCTCTGCCTTCTGCTCGGGTCATGATCTCAGGGTCCTGGGATCGAGCCCCGCATCGGGCTCTCTGCTCAGCAGGGAGCCTGCTTCCCCCTCTCTCTCTGCCTGCCTCTCTGCCTACTTGTGATCTCTCTCTCTCTGTTAAATAAACAAAATCTTTAAAAAAAAAAAAAGAAAGTATTTTGTTTACCTTAAACAGTCATGTACATTTTTACATCCTATGCCATAAGTAGATTGATATTTGTTTTATCATAAAAGTGAATTCTAATTACCTGATTGTGAAGTTGCTTAGCATTTTTCTCACATTTTCTAGTATAATTGAATTTGTAGGAAAGCTCCCTCCTTCCCCACCTTTATCCTGTGGCTTTACTCCATGGCACTTTGTTAAAACATAACTCATGAAAAGAAAGACCTCTTCTGGTTCTTCTCAGAGCATTGGAAAGTATCTCACAGAGACAGGAATTCAGCATACACTAGTCCTGTCATTCATGTTCTCCTCCACATGCAACTGGGATCTTTCTTGACAGTTGTTGGCTCCTTGTGCTAATGAATCTGTTTGGGGTGGAGGGAATGTATGAGAATATTTTGGAATGTAGGTCAGGTTGTAGGCCATACTTTGCCATCTACAAATTGCTCTATGGTGAAATTATTTAACCTTTTTGGGCCCTGGTTTTCTTTTTTTGAAAATTTGGCTTTTATTCTGTGATTCCTTCTGGCTTTATATTCTGTGACTATATAAAAATTTTAGGGATGGACTGGTGGGTGTTTTGATGGAAAGAGTAGCAAAAGTTGTTACTTAAAGGGTACCTGGGTGGCTCAGTGGGTTAAGGCCTCTGCCTTGGGCTCAGGTCATGATCTCAGGGTCCTGGGATCAAGCCCCGCATTGGGCTCTCTGCTCAGCGGGGCACTCTCTCTCTGCCCACTCTCTCTCTGCCTACTTGTGATCTCTCTCTCTCTGTCAAGTGAATAAATAAAATCTTTAAAAAAAAAAAGTTGTTACTTAAACTGTAGTGTTTAATTGCAACATAATGTTCTTAAATTATAAATCCTAATATACTATGGCTTTTTTAAAAAAATACTCATTTTTAAGTAATCTCTACACCCAGCGTGGATTTCGAACTTATGACCCCAAGACCAAGAGTCATATGTTCTACTGACTGAGCCAGCCAGGGACCCCTATTGCTTTTTTATATAAGTTAATACATTGGTTTAATTTAATGTTTTAACCAGGCAATATATTTTACATGGTTCAGAACTAAAAAGTATAGAGTGAAAAATCTTTCATTCTGCTGTTCTTCCACATAATCTCACCTCCTAGAAGCATGTAATGTTTTAGGGGGCCCTTTTAGAAATGTATATCTATGTACATACATGTATTAGCCCCACCCCCACATCTCTTTTTACACATATTACAGAAGATGCAGTTCTGCTTTTTGCTTTTTTTCAGTTACTTTAACTTGGAGATTTTTTTCATATCAGTACAAAGGGAGCTTTCTTATCGCACGCGCGCTCTCTCTCTCTCTCTCTCTCTTTAGGGCTGCATGGTATTCTATTGCATGGACATATCACAATTTATTTAACTAGTCCCCAGATGATCTAAGTGGTTTCCAAAAATTTGCTATTATAAATAGTACTACAGTAAATTACTTAGTAGTGTGGCATTTCACAGTTGGACAGATTCCTAGAAGTGGAATTTTTAGGTCAAAAGATTTATGCGTTTATTTAGTCTATTTAGTTTGGGTATATATTACCAAATTACCAATTCCTAAGTTACCAGTTTCCATTTCCTCCAGCCCTACGTTAGAGTGCTCGCTTTTCTATAGGTTTTAAAACTAAGGATAAGAATTGTCCTTTGCAAATGGAAAAATTCCTAGCATATGGTCCTATAAGTAATGTGATTCAGTATGTGATGCACTGCCTCAGAGTTAGCATTAAATCATGTTGGAGAGCCCTGGGGTCATACTTGGCATGGAAGAGCTGGTGTTCTGAAGAAGTTGGTTGATGTGTAAAATTGAGGTTCAAATAACTGGGATATCTCCGGGCACTGTCATTGTGCAGGGACAAAATGTTACTCTTGTTATAATTTAAATTAATGGGCTATAATTCTCCTCTAGATTTTTATTTTGGCTACTCTCTTATTTCCATTCTAAGAGATTTAAAATGTCCTACCTCATGAAGCCTTTATGTGCCATGAGTATTATAGGCATTAAATATGTATATTATAACAAATTATTTGGACGCTTATAAGAAAACTATTCAGCTAAAAGTGACCCGGGAGAAGATGCTTTATCCGGTTCTAGGCTCTAGTCACAAAAGATGACTCCTAAACTACTAAGGTTTTTTTGGTGTTCAGGGATAGCGAATTCAGATGTTTATATGTTTACTTATACTTATGTATATATTATATGTATATTTGTATTTTAAGTAAATAAACTTTTAAATATTGCATGTAAAATCTTGCAAAATGTTAACACACCAAGGTTATATTTCCCTTAAAAAAATTTTTTTTGGCAGTGATAAAAAGAGGACTTAATTCTTAGAGGCTTATAAAACATAAAACTAGCCACCTTTTGGGGTGCCTGGGTGGCTCAGTGGGTTAAAGCCTCTGCCTTCAGCTCAGGTCATGATCTCGGGGTCCTGGGATCAAGTCCTGCATCAGGCTCTTTGCTCAGCAGGGAGCCTGCTTCCTCCTCTCTCTCTCTGCCTGCCTCTCTGCCTACTTGTGATCTCTCTTTCTGTGTCAAGTAAATAAATAAAATCTTTAAAAAAAAAAAAAAAAAGGGCGCCTGGGTGGCTCAGTTGGTTGAGCAACTGCCTTCGGCTCAGGTCATGATCCTTGAGTTCCAGGATTGAGTCCCACATTGGGCTCCCAGCTCCGTGCAGGGAGTCTGCTTCTTCATCTAACCTTCTCTCCTCTCATGCTCTCTCTCATTTTCTCTGTCTCTCCAATAAATAAAAAAAAATCTTAAAAAAAAAAAAAAAAACTAGCCACCTTTTCCTCTTACTTTTGTTTCCTTCATATTATAATTTAGATGTCCTTGTCATTATTTCTGAAAATCACTTAGGGTTGCTTCTAAGTCTTTGTTTCTTGGAACAAGAGGTGCAGGTTTATTAATTTTTGTGTATAAAAAAAGTGAGCATTTACATGATATACAAAGGGGCATGATAGTCGCTCTCTCCTCGAATTTTCAAGATAATTGGAAAAATGAGACATACACATGGCTCACAAATGTAGTACCAAGCAGTGTCTATGAAATTGAAAGACTGGGGATTTGAAAACGAGGAGAAGGGACAGTTCATTCTTGAAATTGGAAGGAATTTTGGAGACTTTGGTGCAGAATCATTGAATGGATTCTTCCAGTCTCCTGTGGAACCACATTTCTCTGTAATCCCTGGAATAGCTTTTCTACTCTTTGTAGGATATCCAGTGGATGAGAGGCAGCGGCAATGTATTGTAATGGAAGGAGCACAGGATTATGAGTTAACACAGCTGGATTCTGATCCTGTTTTTGCCATCTTAACTAGCTGGGTGACCTTAGTATAGGCTCTTGGCTTTTTTATGCTTTGGTATCTGAGGGGAAAACAAGATCTGCCTAGCCAACTTTATATTTATAGCACAGGGGTTTTGTCAACGTCAGATGAAAAAATAGCTTTTTAATGTTTGAAATATTTACAGTGCTATCTCAATATGAAATACTGTTTATTTAAACATATCACTCTTGTAGAGAACTGCTCTTATTCTGTACATGTCATAAATTCTTTTTAACATAAACATGTATGGGATTTTTTAATCTCTATTAACTGACCACCCCATGGATTTTGATCTTTTAGTTTAGTTCAGGCATTCTGCTCCAAGTGGCCTTTATTTTTAGTCCTTTGATCACTGTTTACAGGTTCTTCTTAATTATTAGGGTCTTCTTAAAGACTACAGTAAATTATTTGGAATTCTTTAAGAAACTCATTGGGCCAAAAGTAACGTGGGAGAATACACTTTGTCCAGTGCTAGACTCTCACAAAAGATCACTCGTAAACAATCACCGAAGATCTTTTTTTTGTTGTTTTGTTAAAGATTTTATTTATTTATTTGACGGAGAGAGATCACAAGTAGGCAGAGAGGCAGGCAGAGAGAGAGCGGAGGAGCAGGCTCCCTGCTGAGCAGAGAGCCCAATGCCGGGGCTCGATCCCAGGACCCCGAGATCATGACCTGAGCCAAAGGCAGAGGCTTTAACCCACTGAGCCACCCAGGTGCCCCTCACCGAAGATCTTTATTGACTGTACTTAACTGTCTAATAGTTCCTTTAGTGTTCTCCAGTTCAGGAGTCGCAAAGTCAGATGTCCCCAAGATGCCCACTGAACCACCAGTGAAGCAGGCCAAGTGGACAGTAAGGTGGGGGATTATCTGAACTAGGGGATTATCTGAACTAGGGGATTATCAGCTCCAGCCCTTGTCACTTTGCAGAGACCTGGGTTTAGGGTTGCCAGATCTTTACATTTCTCAAAAGAAGGCTGAAATCTGGATTTTCCTCTTTGTTTTCTTACTTTTAAACATTGGCTTCTAGTTAAAACACCTGCTGGACAAAATAAAACATGTGCGGGCCGCATCCAGCTGTCAAGCCCTAGTTGGAGACATTGGTATACTTGCTTCACTATTTTTTTTCTAATTTATTTAACTCATCAGTCCATGTATGCCTACATTCTACCCCTTCTCTTCTGTGAGCAGAGTGGTTGGTGGGAGGGCAAGCCATTTCCACTGTGGAGGAGAATGTGTTTGCAGGAAGTTTCAGAGAACTGAGCAAGTTAAACTCCATTGGGGTTTCCAGATATGGGGACAGATAAGATGCACTGAGGGGAGCCTGGGTCTGTAAGTGATGTTAGCAGTGAATTGAGTGGTTTGTCAGAGGGCTAGGAGGCAAGGTTATGGGCTTCTTGTGGTCTTGAGTATGTGGAGCCATTGCTTGTGCTGACATGGAACAGGCCTGCACTTGTGGGAGAAGGAAGGAGAGCCGTGGAGCTTAGGACGTGTCCTTTCTCTTGCAGCAGTTGCGTGGGCAAGAAGGATTGAGACAGTCTTGGTAGTTGAAACGCAGTAATGGAAATTATTAAAAATAGCACCCTGTATCAAATGGTTTGTTTTTTCCCCCTCAATTCTGTCGTGTTTTTATTGCCTGTGTCTTGTTTCCTCTTCTGTTACTCTTCTGTCCCTCTACAGGGAACGTGACAGTGCATATTCAGCATCAGTTGCTACATCTTTTCTTGGGAAAAGAGTAATGTAACTATCCGGTACTTAATTTTACCTGGAGTGTACTAAATTGGTTTTTGTACATAAATCTTATTACAGAGCTAAGTCCAATTTTGGACACTTCTGCATAGGCTCCAAATTTTTCTTGTTGGTTACTGTAGCAAGGAAGCAGGATACAGTTTAAAGAAGCTTGTATTCTTTTCCTCATTGGCAGTTTTAGGGCTTCAAATGTTTAGGCTAACTATCCTGCTTTCCTGGATATCCTGAATTTCCAGCTCAGCTTTTAGGTGGTTTCTAGATCGTGTATCCTTTTTCTGAGGCCGTATATATACCATAGCTCAGTGAATGCTGTTCGTACTTGTTCTCAGCCTTCTAGGGCATGGGGTAACCTGTGGTGGGTGGAAGATTTTTATTACTGATTTTTCTCAGTCTGTTACCCCAGCCATCTTGAAGCATCATGCTATTCTGGAATTGGATATAAATTCATTACTCTAAGTGAAAGTGCTTGGCACTGTCTCTGATGCCTAGCAGTGGCTCAGCTAAGACTATTTGAATCTGAATGACCTATGGTATAGGAAGACATGTATTCTGCCAAGCATTTATTAGCATTTCTGAAATCATATTATGACTTTAAAATTCACTTACTTTACCATATAGACTTTGAATACCACATTTAATGCTTAATTCTATTTGATTTTAAACCCTCAGAGCCCTAATAGCTTCATATTTATTTTAAAAGGGAGGGTAAAAGGTAGATTTGATGGTATAAAAGTAATTCTAACCAGTCTTCTAAATAAAACAGTTGGAAAAAAATAAAGCAGTTCAAATGGAGTTAATACTGTTTTAAATCAAAAACAAAGTATATATATAAAAAGTTGATTTTCTTTTGTACGGCTTTTAAAATTGATTTTGTCCTGATATGTTTTAAAGAATGGCAATATCTTTTAATTTAATTTAATTTTATTTTATTTTATTTCCAGTATAATTAACATACAGTGTTATATTAGATTCAGGTGTACAAAACAGTGATTCAACAATTCTGTACTTTACTCGATGCTCATTATGATAATTTTGCTCTTAATCCCTTTCACCTATTTTACCCATACTCCCTCCTCCCCCCACCTCTGCTCTGGGAATTACTAGTTCTTTTATGGTTAAGAACCTCTTTTTTTCCCTTTGCCTCTTTTTTCTTTTGTTCATTTCTTTTGTTTCTTAAATTCCACATATGAGTAAAATAATGTAGTATTTGTCTTTCTGTAACTGACTTGAGCATTATGTCCTCTAGATCTGTCCTAAATGGCAAGATTTCATTCTTTTTGTATGGCTGAGTAATATTCCAGTGTGTGTGTGTACACATATACCACATCGTCTTTATTCATTCGTCTACTGATGGACACTTGGGTTTCTTCCACAATTTGGTCATTGTAAATAATGCTGCAGTAAGAAAATAGCAATATTTGGAATGACTGTATAATTTCCAATGAGTGACTTCTTCACAGTAAATACTACTCAAATGAGTGGAAAGGAAATATGCTTTTATACTTGAAATAATTATGGCTTATTTAAAAAGTGTCCTCAAATATTAGACTGACAGAAGTGGATGTGAGAGAACACTTATGCACTCTTCCTGGGAGGTTTAAGAATTCTCTAGTTACTCATATTAGATGATCATCTACACTTGCTGAGGGGTTAGTGCTTCCTTGGGAACTTCCTTGGCTGGTTTTCCTCTGTATGTTTTGGCCTTATGTTAGGTCTGGTCCATAAAGATCAACATGGTAGGACTTGGAGTAAAACAGTTTGGATAAATACTTGTTAACACCACCACAAAATAAATTCTACTTATGAAACATAAGTACCAGTGTATGTAGCTTTTATAGGCCAACAACATTACTATACGCAGTATGATACTACACATTCAGCAAAAACATCATGACCTTTTTTTTTTTTTTATTAGGAAAGAGAGAGAGTGAGAGAGAGCATGAGAAGGGAGAAGGTCAGAGTGAGAAGCGGACTCCCCATGGAGCTGGGAGCCCGATGTGGGACTAGATCTCAGGACTCTGGGATCATGACTTGAGCCGAAGGCAGTTGCCCAACCAACTGAGCCACACAGGCGCCCCCCCCCCTTTTTTTTTTAAGATTTTATTTATTTATTTGACAGGAGAGAGAGATCACAGGTAGGCAGAGAGGCAGGCAGAGAGAGAGGGGGAAGCAGGCTCCCCGCGGAGCAGAGAGCCTGATGCGGGGCTCGATCCCAGGACCCCGAGACTATGACCTGAGCTGAAGACAGAGGCTTTAACCCACTGAGCCACCCAGGTGCCCCGATCATGACCTTTTCAAACAAACTGAGGTTAGGGGATTCTTAAATACAGTGCAAGGAAGAATTCTTAAGTAATAGTTTTCTCTTTTGTAGTTACCAGTTGTAATTCTTTGCCATGACATGCCCTTTCAGTTCCTTGGCCTCTTTGAGTTACACAAATTCTCTTCAACTTCCTTAAATCCTTTAGGAACAGTTGAGAATCAGCAGTTTTAGGGTATTTGGAAGGAAGGCCCTACATCCTAAGGGGTTATTAAAGAAATCTGTTTATACTGTATCTGTACTGTTAAGTCAGCTCTTGGCTGTCTTTCCACTGACTTAAATTTTTCCTCTTTTCTATCGATAGGTTAAGGAAATCAACAGAAGTGGAGAAGGATAAGGTTGTGACTGGGCTGGGACAAATAGGGAAGCTTGATGACTAGGAGATGTTATCTTCTCAGTTATAAGACTGGAGTCTTAGCATTCAGTATCATGCTTCCCCTGTCTTCCATAGGTGATCAATGAACATTGCTTATTAGTTAGGTTTCTTATTACCTGGAGGCAGCTGGAGGTGGGGGTCCTATACTAGGATCGTTTTGTTTTCTCTTTTTTTCTCTCCTTCCTTTCTTCTTTCCTTCCTAGATTTATTTATTTATTTGAGAGAGAGAGAGCAATGGGTGGGGGGAAGGAGAGAATAAGTGGACTCCCACTGAACATGGGGCGATGGGGGCTCGATCTCACAACCCATGAAATCACGACCTGAGCCAAAACCAAGAGCCGGATGTCCAACCAACTGAACCACCCAGGTGCCCTTGTTTGTTTTCCAGTTTAGTGTTATAGTATAATCAGACAGCATTGGCTTGAAACACTGATTATCAGGTTAAACAGGTACTAATGATTCAGTAAGTCATTTTCTTCTGAGTCATAGTAAACCAGTGCCCTAGGGGAATAGATTTAAAGGGGATTCTTCATTTTAGGTGTAGCAAAACTCAAGGTTTTCTTTTTTAATTTGGAAAATAAACTTCGTGTTTTTATCAGAGGCATTTATTATGTAAACTGTGAAACATCAACAACTGCAGTGGTCCAAGGGAATTCATCAAATAAGACTGTGATTCTACTGCAGGGAGTCTCCTTGCTAAGGCTGCTGGAAAAGAGACCAGTTCAAAATAGGCCTAGTGGGGAAGACACTATACTAATCTATCTTGAATTCCTTTAGGTGAAATTTTAATATTTGTGAATAGTCTTTTGGGCAACTCTCCAGCGTTTGGTTCCAATTTATACCATTTGCATCACTGGACTTGAGCAAATTGGGGAACTAGAGAACTAGAGGGTGGAGAATAGAAAAGAGGAGGTGAGGCAGAAAGGGCGAGCCAAGGCAGAAGTGTTTCCAGGAAGGCCAGGAGACGAGGAAAAGTAAATTGAGACTAGAAAACTCTATCCTGGTGGCCTCTGTGATGAAGATAGGAACTGTGATATGCCTGACAGTAAATGCTTTGGCAGAAAGCTGTTGATAGGTAGAGGAAAGGCTATTTAACCCTGGCTCTTGGGGAGGAAATTAAGAACAAGCTACTCAGGAGTGAGTGTGTCAAATACGGCTTGTCCAAACCTCTTTCCCCACCGTGGGACTAGGAAGCAGAACCGTGTACAGAGTGAGAACCAAATGGTATTGAACATTTGGTGGTCCAGACCTAAGGAAATAAAATTCTTAAATAGGTAATATATGTACTTAACAAAAACTCAAAAGATACAAAGGGAATATGATGTAAAGTAAATCTCCCTCCTGTTCCTCCGACTCCCAACTAGCCAGTTCCAGCCTCAGAGATAATAATCACTGTTGGAGTTTCTTTTCCTAGAGATATATTTATGGAAGCATTTACATATTTCAAAGATTTTGTTCACTGTAAAAGAATGTATAAATACAGATAAACAGAAGAAAATAAAAATCACCTAATCATCTATAGTCCTGCTGCCAGCCATAACCTTTGTTAATAGTTGGATGTATATCCTCTCAGGGCTTTTAAAAATGATTGTATACTTAGAAATGTGCTCTCTTGAACTTAAAAAAATTATTTCTAAACATCCCAGTAATACATGGATACATTCCTGTTATTAAAAACAAATTCAAAGTGTTATAGCTCTTTTATATTTTGTCCAGCAGATTTTCCAGTTCCTACCAAAGGAAAAAAAATTCAAATAATACATAATAAGGCAAAATCTTCCTTTACCACTGCCTCCAATTATTTCCCCTTCCTTATTGGTAATAACCATGGTGATCTGCTTGTTAGAATTCTTGAGCGTTTTATATACAGCATATATGCACATATTGCTGTGTTGTGTTTCTCATAAATGAGATCCTACTGTTTGTATGAGAATTAAAAAGCAAGATCTTATTATTTTAATGTCATCTCCATAATGACCAGTTAAGTTGAACACTGTCAAATGCTTATTGAATATTACCTTTTCTGTTTCTAGCCTAACTATACATAGCATATAGTGATCTGCTTCTGTTGCCTTCTGTATTATTAAATATTCCTCTACCACATTATTTTAAAATGGCTGTTAACACTGAATGCATTTGTCATAGTATATGCACTTTATACTTTCATTTTTGTTGTGATGCTATAGTTGATAGGATGCTTGGCAAAGATATTATACCTGTAAGATCCTTTTTTGAGAAGAATTATTATTGAGATTAATACTATTACCGTTAAGTAAAGCTTTAGCCATTTTGTTTCCTATCATTGATTCACATTTACTTTCTTAGCCATCTTATGGCCTATATTAGATTATGGACTCATAACTATTAACAGCTATACTTTCCAGTGGTAACTGCTTATCACCTTGACTAGACTTAAATGTTCCTAAGTCCCTCTTAGTTATGCATTAAGTTATTTGTACTTCTGCAAATGTGTGATCGTGCCCATTCTGAGAGAACCTACTTGCATTTCAGTTTTCCCTAAGTAAGTCTTATAGGCAGCTAGCTGTGGCTAGACAAAAAATATGTTAGGAGAGCAGAAAAAGATCATTTTGATTTTAAGTAGACAGCATCAAGGAGAGAAGGTTTAAAACTTACTAGCTGTGGGGTGCCTGGATGGCTCAGTGGGTTAAAGCCTCTGCCTTCGGCTCAGGTCATGATTCCAGAGTCCTGGATTGAGCCCCACATCAGGCTCTCTGCTCGGCAAGGAGCCTGCTTCCCCCTCTCTCTCTGCCTGCCTCTCTGCCTACTTATGATCTCTCTCTTTGTCAAGTAAATAAATAAAATCTTTAAAAAAAAACTTACTAGCTGGAAAAAGTGGGAGAATTCAGAGAGGAGTAAGAGATTATTCACAATGAGGGGAAGGCAGAGGAAAGATAAGCTTAAATGTGTTTAGGAGGAGAGTGGACAGAGATTGGATCAAAGTGTTCAAGCTGGAAAATTATAAGAAAAAGTTAGAAAGGTAGTTTAAATCAACACATAGAAGGCCTTTAATTAATGCCATATTAAGTTTTTGGATTTATTTTAGAATAGCTGAGATGCTTCTGAAGCATTTTGAGCAGGGGAATGATATGAAATCATATTTTATGATGTTATGGGATAAGTTCGGATAAATGAGGGAAGAGGGGCTAATTAAGGTATTCATTGCATTTAAGCGAAAAGCAATGGCTGACATTATAGCAATGGCAATGGCAGGTGGAATGAAATGGAAATTATAGATGTGAATGTTCACATGAACAAAGGTTTATGGGGAGAGAGTTGAAGTAGAAATCATCATGAGGGGTTCTAAAAATCAGCACTGTGGAAAGATAATTTAAGTACATACAATTAATTCATTTTAATTGTATAATTTTACGGATTTTGACACATCACAGTCATATAACCACTACCACAAACATGATGTAGAACAATTTCATCTTCCCAGAAAGTTCCCTCTCTACGAATAATCCTTTCCCTTTAGCCCTGCTCCCTGGCAGTCTTACTACTTCATGTCTGTATAGGTTTTCTGTTTTTGTTTTGCCCTTTCTAGAGTTTTCTATAAATGGGAATCTTAAAGTCTTTTGTGTCTGGCCCCTTTCACTTAGCATGAATTCATCCCTGTGTTGCATGTTACCAGCAGTCTCTTCCCTTGTATTGCTGCGTAGTGATCCTTTTATATGGATGTATCACAGTTTATCCATTCATTGGATGATGGGTATTGGGTTGTTTCTAGTTCTTGGCTGCTATGAATAAAGGTGCTTTGAACATTAGCTTACAAATCTTTGTGTGAACATATGTTGTCATTTTTCTTGGCTAAATAATAAGAGTGGGATCGTTAGGTCATATGGAAAGTGTATGTTTAACCTTATAAGAAACTGCCAAACTGTTTTTCAGAATGGCTATATCATTTTGCACCAGCCATGTAGGAGAGCTTATTAGCTCCACACCCTTGTTAACATTTGGTATCATCAGTCTTTTTAAATTTTAGCTAACAGTGGAGTTTTAAAGCAGAAAAATAGAATGAATAAAGTGGGAACGTTAGGGCCCCTGGGTGGCGCAGTTGGTTGAGCGACTGCCTTCGGCTCAGGTCATGATCCCGGAGTCCCGGGATCGAGTCCCACGTCGGGCTCCCAGCTCCATGGGGAGTCCGCTTCTCACTCTGACCTTCTTCCTTCTCATGCTCTCTCTCACTCTCTCTCTTTCCTAATAGATAAATAAATAAAACCTTAAAAAAAAAAAAAAGAATACATGGATGGGAGGATAGAATATCCTATCCTATCCTTTAAAAAAAAAAAAAAGTGGGAACGTTAAGTGGGAGAATCTAATTTGGAGGTGACTGACAGTGGGGACACCGGTTTCAGTTTTTGGTATTGAGTTAAGGTGTCTCCAAGTGGGAAAATGATCCCAGAGAGTCTAACTTCTCTTATAGAACTTAAAAAAAAAAAAAAAGGATTCATTTATTTAGAGAGAGAATGAGTGTGAGTGGGGGTGAGGGAACAGAGGGAGAGAGAGAATCTCAAGCAGACTCCCAGCTGACTGCAGAGCCCCTACTTGATGCTCGATCCCACCACCCTGAGATCATGACTGGAGCCGAAATCAGGAGTCCGACACTCAACCGACTGAGCCACCCAAGCATCCTTTTTTTGTAGAACTTTTAAGAGAATGACACTTGAAGTCAGATAGTCTTGAGCTTGACGATTGGCTCAGTTACTTTCCCTGTGATCTTAGAAATATTTGCCCTTTCCAAGCTTTTGCTTTTCCCATTTGTCAAATAAGAAATAATAGGTAATTACACTTAGGATAGGTGCTAATGCGGGGGTGGGGGGAGTGGAGGGGAGCTGGGTGGCTCAGTTGGTTAAGCATTTGCCTTGGGCTCAGATCATGATCCCAGAGTCCTGGAATCAAGCCTCACGTTGGGCTCCTGGCTCAGCAGGGAGCCTGCTTCTCTCTCTACCCCATTTGTGCTCGTTCTCGAGCGCTCACTCTCTCTCAAATAAATAAATAAAATCTTAAAAAAAATAGGTGCTAATGCAAATTAGCACTCAGTAGTAGCTGGCATCATCATCATCATCATCATTGGCACTTACAGTTTTTTTATGCCCCCCTGTACCTTAGGGCTTTCTTGCTAAAATCTCTGAATTTTTTCCCTCCCTAACTGATCTCCTTCCTATCTGCGTTCATTCCCCACCACAACAGCGGAAGTGATTTTGTTAAGCACCGATCTTGTCAGGTTACTTCCCTCGTCTAATCCTTTCAGTGGCTTCCACAAGTGATTACTTCCAGTCATCTTTGGGCATAAACATCTCAGGAAAGCCTTGGTTAAGTCCTCTGTTAAAAAGATCTAGTACCACCTATATTTTCCTTTCTACTATTTATCATTACTATAATTATTTGTTTAATTTTTCTCCTGTCTGCAATACTATAAAATCCATGAAGACTGGCTCTTGGTAGCTACTTAGTTCATTTGTTGAGTAGATTGTCTTTTTTAAGTTTCTTCAGGACAGGACTTTTCACACTTAAATTTAAATTCTTTTTTTTTCTATTAATACATTGTATTTTATTTTATTTTTATTTTTCAAACTTTTATTTGAATTCTCATTAGTTAACATTTAGAGTAATATTGATTTCAGGAATAGAATGTAGTCATTCATCATTTACATACAACGACCAGTGTTAATCATAACAATTGCCCTCCTTAAAGCCCATTACCCTTTAGCCCACCTCCCTCTATCAACCAGCGGTTTGTTCTCTGTCATTAAGAGTCTCTTCCCTACATATTTTTATCTTAAATTCTTTCTGATATTTAATGTATTACTTTATTTTATTTTATTTTATTTATTTATTTTAAAGATTTTATTTATTTATTTGACAGAGAGACACAGCGAGAGAGAGAACACAAGCCACGGGAGAGGGCAAGGTAGAAGGAGGCTTCCCACCAAGCAGGGAGTCCGATGTGGGGCTCGATCCCAGGATCCTGAGATCATGACCTGAGCCGGAAGCAGATGCCCAACAACTGAGCCACCCAGGCACCCCCTACTTTTTTTTTTAATTTTAGTTATTTAAGTAATCTCTACACCCAATGTGATGGTCAAACTCGTGACCCCAAGATCAAGAGACACATATTCTTCCAGCTAAGCCAGCCAGGCACCCCAACATATTACTCTCTATAGCATAAGTTCTTAACATATATTCTTGAAAAAAAAAAAACCAAAACCAAAAAACAGATATTCTTGAATCTAGTGGTTCGAAATAAGCTTACATAGAATTGCCAGGTCAAATAAGGTAAAAGGTTTTAAAAATTATTTTAGTATATTTCCATTATGACGTTAATACTTCATAGAACGTTTGGAAAATAAGAAGCAAAAGAAGAACATATGAGAGTATGGCAGAATTCTTGGCAGATTCCTTAAGATTGATTTCCAGAAGAGTTTTATGGCATACTGTTACAAGCAGTGCTTGGGCGGTCCTCTTTCTTCTCCATTTTGCCAGAACTTAAAAAGTTTAGGGGCGCCTGGGTGGCTTAGTGGGTTAAAGTCTCTGCCTTCGGCTCGGGTCGTGATCTCAGGGTCCTGGGATTGAGCCCCGCATCAGGCTCTCTGCTCCACGAGGAGCCTGCTTCCTCCTCTCTCTCTGTCTGCCTCTCTGCCTACTTGTGGATCTCTCTCTCTCTCTGTGTCAAATAACTAAATAAAATCTTTTAAAAAAAAAAGTTTATAATTTGATAGATTATATAAGTATCTTTAATTCCATTTATTTGATCTATTAATTACTCTCCACTGAGTTGTAATGTTGCCTTTCTCATGTTAAATTCTCACATACTAGGGTAAGTTTCTGAACATTGTCGTCCATTTATGTTTATTCTTATATTCCTGGTATAACGATTTTAACTCCCATAACTTTATTTTTAATTTAATTTCTAAATTTTAATTCCAGTATAGTTAACTGTATAGTGTTACATTAGTTTCAGGTGTACAATATGATTCAATAATTCTCTATATTATTCAGTGCTCATCAAGATAAGTATACTCTTAATCCCCTTCACCTATTTTACCCCCCTCCCCAACTTTCCTCTGGTAACCATCTATTTGTTCTCTATAGTTAAAAGTCTGTTTTTTGGTTTGTCTCTCCTTTTTCCCCCCTTTGTTCATTTCTGTTGTTTCTTAAATTCACGTATACGTGAGATCATACGGTATTTGTCTTTCCCTGACTTACTTCACTTAATATTTTACTCTCTATCTAGATCTATCCATGTTGTTGCACATGGCAGGATTTCATGCTTTTTTGTGGGTGAATAATATTCCTGTGTGTGTCTGTGTGTGTACATGTACACTACATCTTCTTTATTCAGTCATCTAATGATGGACCTTTGGGCTGCTTCCATAATTTGGCTATTATAAATAATGCTGCAGTAAACATAGGGGTGCATATATCTTTTTGAATTAACTGTTTTCTTGTTCTTTAGGTAAATTCCCAGTAGCGGAATTATTGCATCACATGGTAATCCTATTTTTAATATTTTGAGGAACCTCCATACTAATTCCCAGAGTGGCTGCACCAGTTTGCATTCCCACCAACAGTGCACAAGGGTTCCTTTTTCTCCACACCCCTGCCAACACTTGTTTCTTGTGTTTTTGATTTTAGCCATTCTGACAGGTGTGAGGTGATATCTCATTGTGGTTTTGATTAGCATTTCCCTGAAGATAAGTGATGTTGAGCATCTTTTCACGTGTCTGTTGGCCATCCCTATGTCTTCATTGGAGAAATGTCTATTCATGTCTTCTGCCCGGTTTTTAATTAGACTATTTGTTTTTTTGGTGTCAGGTTGTATAAGTTCTTTATACATTTTGGATAGTAACCCCTTACTGGGTATGTCATTTGCAAATATCGTCTCCTGCTCAGTAAGTTATCATTTGGTTTTGTTGATTGTTTCCTTGGCTGTGCAGAAGCTTCTTATTTTGTTGTAGTCCCAATAGTTTCTTTTTGCTTTTGTTCTTCTTATCTCAGGAGACACATCTAGAAAAATGCTGCAGTGGCTGATGTGAGAGATTATTGCCTGTGCTCTCTTCTAGTATGTTTATGGTTTCAGATTTCAACATTAAGGTCTTTAATCCATTTTGAGTGTTTGTGTGTGGTGTAAGAAAGTGGTCCAGTTTCATTTTTTTGCATATTGCTGTCGAGTTTTCCCAGCACCATTTGTTGAAGAGACTATTTCCCACTGTATATTTTTGCCTCCTTTGTTGAAGTTTAATTGATCTTATAACCGTGGGGTTTTTTCCTGAGCTTTCTATCCTGTTCCATTGATACTTGTGTCTCTTTTTGTGCCAGTACTATACTGTGTTGATCACTACAGCTTTGTAATATGTAATATAACTTGAAATCTGAGACTGTGATACCACCAGCTTTGTTTTTCTTTTTCAAGTTTGCTTTGGCTATTTGGGGTCTTTTGGGCTTCCATACAGATTTTAGGATTGTTTATTCTAGTTCTGTGAAAAATGCTGTTTTGGTAGGGTTTACATTAAATCTGTAGATTGTTTTGAGTAATATAGATCTTTTCACAGTATTTGTTCTTCCAGTCCGTGGCATATCTTTCCATTTGTGTCATCTTCAATTTCTTTCATCAGTGTTTCATAGTTTTCAAATTTCAAAGTACAGGTCTTTCATCTCCTTGGTTAAGTTTATTCCATGGTATTTTATTATTGTGCAATTGTAAATGAGATTTTTTTTTAATTTATTTATTTATCTATTTGACAAAGAGGGAGAGAGAGATCACAAGTAGGCAGAGAGGCAGGCAGAGAGAAGGGGGAAGCAGGCTCCCTGCTGAGCAGAGAGCCCGTTGCGGGGCTTGATCCCAGGACTCTGAGACCATGACCTGAGCCGAAGACAGAGGCTTTAACCCACTAAGCCACCCAGGCACCCCATGAGATTGTTTTTTTAATTTCTCTTCATGCTGCTTCATTTTTAGTGTATAGAAATGCAATGAAATCGGGCACCTGGGTGGCTCAGTTGGTTTAATGCCCAACCCTTGGTTTCAGTTTCAGTTGTGATATCATTGGTCATGAGATCAAGCCCCCTGTCAGACTCCGTGCTCAGTGGGGAGTCTGCTTGAAGATTCTCTCCATCTGCCCCTCCCCCAATTGTGCGCTCTTTCTTTCTCTCTTTCTCTCAAATAAATAAATAAATCTTAAAAAAAAAAAGAAATGCAATAGATTTCTGTAAATTGATTTTATTTCCTGAGACCTTACTGGATTCATTTATCAGTTCTAATAGTTTTTGATAATATTTAGGTTTTTCTATATATGGTGTCATGCCATCTACAATAGTGAAAGTTTTACTTCTTCTTTACCAATTTGGATGCCTTTTATTCCTTTTTCTTGTCTTAGTTGCTGTGGCCAGGACTTCCAGTACTATATTGAATAAAAGTGGTGAGAGTGGATTTCCTTGTCTTCTTGCTGATTATGGGAGAAAAGCTCTCCGTTTTTCCTCATTAAGGATGATGTTAGCTGTGGGTTTATCATATGTGGCTTTTTTTTATGTTGCTAACTCCCATAACTTTAAATATATTTAATATGTGACAGGGCTAGTATTCTTCCATTTATTTTTGATTTTTTCATGTACCAAGATATTTTTATATTAGTTTTTACGTATCTTTGGGTTTTTATATTCTTTTTAGAATTCTCTCTCTGGTTTTTGGGTGAAACAGTCCCTTATGTACCTAATTGCTTGTATGTGACTTTTCTCAACAGAATAACTTCTATCCTAGAAATACCTCTTTCTGTCCCCTGACTTCTGATTTTGGGTTTTGTTGGGGGTTTTTTTGTTTTGTTTTGTTTTGTTTTTTGACTTCTGATTGTAACGGTAGTTCTATAACCAAGTTGTAAGTGTTCCAGTTTGCAGACCTGGCAAATGGGAAAAATAAGAATAATTTATTATGTGTGTTGTGTATAGGCACACACATGCTGTGTATATGTGTGTATTTGTATATATGTTACATATGTGTCTGTATATTTAAGGTTGCCAACTAGTATTTCTTGAGAAGGATTGTTGTTGTTGTGAGATTATGTCTTTAATGACCTTACTTAGCAAAATGAAACAAGGGTTGTCACCTTGTGTCGGTCTTCACAATTGTTTTTGAAATTTACCTGACTTGTAAAATCTAAAAATCGGGACCACTATTTTTTAAAAAATATTTTATTTATTTATTTATTAGGAAAGAGAGAGAGTGAGAGAGAGCATGAGAGGGGAGAAGGTCAGAGGGAGAAGCGGACTCCCCATTGAGCTGGGAGCCCGATGTGGGACTCGATCCTGGGACTCCAGGATCATGACCTGAGCCGAAGGCAGTCGCCCAACCAACTGAGCCACCCAGGCGCCCTGGGAACCACTATTTTATCTCACACCGTAATGATTTTCTTGGTGGTAATGGCATAGTGTTGTTTTGTCCCCCAAAAAGCGTACAATGAGTTCATAGCTTATGGGGGTTAGGTTTTTTAACATCTGTATGTAACACAAATACAACATTTAGTCTGAATTACTTTAACCAATTATTTAGGAAGGAATGGCACCATTTTGGTGACATCTCTCAGCAGGTCCAGCATAACCATTTTTTCCATCAAACACTGGAGCAGATTATTTCTTTACATGGAAAGAAGATACATGTTTTTATTTAAGGGCCATGTTGCACACAGCTTACCCATCTTTCACCATTAGAATCACTTTACGTTGAGAGATACGCACTGAGAATTGAAACTAAGTAAGAGATTCACATCTTGCATCCCATGCTTTCTTCTGGGCTTGCTCTGGTTCCATGGTGTGACATGTTGGTAGGCAGAATCCTTACCGTTTACTGTTTCCTCTTCTCTTCCGAGCATCTTCTTCCTCATGGCCCACTCTTGTGCTAAAAAAAAAAATCAGGGGCCAGGGGGTGTTAGAGTGATGCTTAGAAAGTATAGTTAAATTCAAGTGAGTATATTTGAATATCTAAAATGAGTCTTGGGGCACGTGGGTGGCTCAGTCATTAAGCGTCTGCCTTCAGCTCAGGTCATGATCCCAGGGTCCTAGGATTGAGCCCTGCATGGGGCTCCCTGCTCAGAGGGAATGCTGCTTCTCCTCCCACTCCCCCTGCTTGTGTTCTCCCACTCACTGTGTCTCTCTCTGTCAAATAAATAAACTCTTTGAAAAATAAATAAATAAAATAAGTCTTAAGGACTGAACTAAATACTTGTTTTAGTAGTGCCACAATAATATTAGTAGGTTTCCTGCTCACTTAAACTACTTGGAACAAGCTTATATATAACTTTTAGCATACATGTAACACATATACCTAGGATAGAATGACTTCTTTATAAATGTAATAAAGACTTCTTAAATTATGACATGAATAGGGGCGCCTGGGTGGCTTAGTTGGTTAAGTGTCTGTCTTCAGTTCAGGTCGTGATCCCAGGGTCCTGGGATCGAGTTCTGCATGGGGCTCCCTGCTCAGCAGGGAGTCTGCTTCTCCCTTTCCCTTTGCTGCTCTTCCTCCTGTGCTCTCCTGCTTGCAGTCTCTCAAATAAAATCTTAAAAAAAAAAAAAAGGACATGAATAATGAAATGTACACTAACAGGTTCTTTTTGTTTTGTTCTTGTGTTACTTTATTTATTTAAAGATTTATTTATTTGAGAGAGAGAGAGAAAGAAAGAGTGGGGGCGACAAGCTCAGAGGGAGAGAATCATCAGACTCCCCACCGATCATGCAGCCGGTCATAGGTCTCAATTCCATTACCCATGAGATCATGACCTGAGCCAAAAACAAGAGTCAAACAGTTTCAGCAACTGAGCCACCCACAGCTCCCTATTTATTTATTTTTTAAGTAGGGTCCATACCCAGCATGGAGCCCAGTGGAGAGTTTGAACTCACAATGGTAAGATCAAGACCTGAGCCATGATCAAGAGTTGGACACGTAACCAACTGAGCCACCCAGGCACCCCAAGTTGTTTTTCTTTAAAAAAAAATATTTTTTTTTAGTTTTTATTTATTTAAGTAGTCTACACACAGTGTGGATCTGGAACTCATGACCCTGAGATTGAGTCACATGTTCTATTGACTGAGCCACCTAAGTGGCTCTAAAATACTTTTTATTTAAAGAGATTATAGACTCACATGAAGTTGCACATATAATATGGAGAGATCTGCTTGTACCAATCACCCAATTTCTCCCAATATCTTACATAGCTATAGTTATCAGGAGTAGAAAATTAACGTTGGCACAGTACAGTTAACTAGAGACTTCAGATCTTATTCAGATATACCACTTTTTGCACGTACTCATGTTTCATTTTCTTGTATGTTTAATGTGTATAATTCTGGGTGTTTAAAAACATTTATGAATAGTTTGTATTTATAGAAAAGTGACAAAGATAATACAGAGACTTCCCATATATTTTTCACCCACTCTCCTGTGACATCTTGGGTCACAGGATGACCTTAACAAACCAACATTGTTATATTATAATTAATTAAACTCTATGTTTTATTTAGATTTTACTAGTTTACCCCTAATGCCCTTTTTAGGTACTGAATCCCATCCAGAATACTATATCACATTTAGTTTTTATGTCTCCTTAGATTCACCTAGACTATGACAGTTTTTCAGATTTCTCCTTGTTTTTAATTATCTTTATAGCTTTGAGGAATACTGGTCAGTTATTTGTACGATATCCCTCAATTTAGTTTGCCCGTTGTTTTTTCATGGTTTAGTTTGTATGACGTTTTCTCGTGGTTAACTGGGTTATAGGCTTTTGCGAGAAGACCACAAAGGTGCCATTTTTATCACATTGTATCAAGGGTACACACTGTCAACATGATTTATCATGATGATGTTGAACTTGATCACCTGGCCAAGGTCAGGTTGGCCAGGTTTTTCATTATAAAGTTACTTTGTCCCCTCCCTTTCACACTCTACTCTCTGAGAGCAAGTCCCTAAGCACAATTTAACAAAGTGTGGGGAGAATTAAATTCAACCTCTTGGAGAGAGGGAGATGGATTATCTGCAGAAATTATTTGGAATTCTTCTGACAGGTATTTTTTAAGTTTATGGAAATAGCATGAATACTGGTATCAGTCTAACATATCTGTTTTTTACAGGGTGGGAAACCCCGTAAACACCGGAAGGATCGGCTTCAAGATTTAATTGATATAGGCTTTGGCTATGATGAGACAGATCCATTTATTGATAACTCAGAGGCTGTGAGTAATGTACCTTTAATATAGCAGCAATTCTGTGTTTGGGATAGAAGTCAAGGATAAAGTTACTAAAATAGCTCAGTATTTGTTTTTACTAACCAATCCTTTGTTGATGTACATCTAAATTGTTTCCACTTTTATGTGCTTACAAACAGTTGAGCATCTGTGTACATTTATCTCTGTGTACTTGAGTAAATATGTAAGATAATTAGAGAGTGCAAATAGATGTGTAAGATAAATTTCTAGCAATGGGATTTATTGATTGAGGGTATTTACATCTTGAATTTTTATTTATATTCCCAAACTTGGGCAGGTGTATTTTCAAATGACTTCTAGATAAGAACCATATGAACTTGAAGGTTGGAGCTACTAGGTTGAAGTTAATCTGGCAGACATCTTTAAAATGTACTTCAATTTTGTTGTTGCTGCCAGCCCTTTCTACACTGGTGATGATTGAATGCCAGCCTTTATTGCCTATTGTTTTGATCAAGCCCTACAGCATGTCCCCTGGAGTCCTCTTTCTCTTATAAAATGAAGAGGAATTTAGGAAAGCATTTAAGGACTATAGCAGTCCATTGATCACATAGCAAGTGAAAGAGGACATACTATGTTTGAGAGTAGGTAAGGTATATGTTCTTACATTCTTCTCAGTGCACTAGAATAATCTAAACCCTGGACTTATGGCATCCTCTGCATTGTACGGTGATTACTTAGAATATACAGAAAGTGACACCAGGATAATACCCACAAATTTGGATTTCTTTTTCCTGTTACTACACTGCGTGGTTATATAGATGAATACAAGGCATGCAGTGGTAGGAGAGTGATGGGTAGAACTTCCAGCAAGAGGTGTCATGTATACTTTGTTATATTCCTCAGTTATTTTGGTGTCCTGACATAAACTGATTTACCATACCAGACAGCCTGGTCTATAGGAGTAAAATACTGACAATGCCCTTTGGGGTAGAGAAGTCTTCTTATTATCAGAAAAGTTGACAAACCTTTTTTGTAGGTTAAGGGATGGAATGTTTTTAAGAGTCTTGACCTTGATATGAAACACAAGTCAGAATATTTGAATAAAGTGTTTTTTTAGACTGACTTTTGCAACCCATAATTGGATTATGTATCAATTTGTAGAGAGTGTGGCCAGCATTTTTAATGAAAATGAAAATGAAGTAGAATAGAATAGGAGCTATCAGCAAATCATAGTAGATTATGTGAGTTTTTTAATGTGTATATGTGTATGTGCATGCACTGGGTTTTGATGTGTAATGTATTTTCTACTTGGGTGGTGGTGAAGAAAATTTGAAAGCTACTACTTTAATAAATAAGGACAAAGTTTGTAGGTATAAGTTGTATGAAAATTTCAGAATTAGTTGCTGACATTTAGAGGATGAGGTAGTTTCCTGGTTTGTAAGAGGAAATTGAATTAGAATACAGCCTGTTTATTGACTATTATTGCCAAATAATTTTGTATCGTTATCTTTAACAGATTATTGGGTTCTTTTTATGAGATAACTCAGACGTAAGACAATTATAATCCAACCAAATGATTTTCTGTTCTTTTCATTGATTGTATTACCAGTAAGCTTTCACTGTTTGTAATTATTTTTTTTTTAAGTTTGTAATTATTTGATAGAGAGTTAAAGTAATATGGTTCTAATTAATTGTCAGAATCATGTACTACTTACTACTCTAAATACCTGAAAATAAATGTTTTTGAAGATTATTCTTAGTCTCACTGATACTGCCAAATTCTGTAAAGACTGAAAGAAAATGTTTTTCTTTATTATTAATAAATTATAGTATGAGGCATGAATAACACTTTTATTTAGGTTGTTTCTTTTAAATTTTACTAGAACTGTCTAAAGTAAGTAATGTTGTCACTGTCACACAATCCCAAAGTATTGATGTTAAATGATTTCCTCTGGGTCACAATTGCCAGTCATTGCCAAGGATCTAAATCCAGGCCTTCTGATTTCTAGTTCAGTGTTCCATTGCCTCTTAACGCATTCTACTTAAAAGGCTAAATTAAATATGCATAAAGAGCTTGTTCTCCTGAAGAGTGTTCTGATAGGGAAAGCTGAGTAAAACACTGCAGCATACAGATAGCAACTACACCCGTGTTGCCCTGTAACGTAGTGATGAATGTGTTTCCTGTCGGAGAAGCTGCTTGGTGTAGTGAATAGTTGGAAATATAGCCAGAGCCTCTACCATAAGCTTAAAAAATTACTCTGGCAAGGTTCTTAACCTCTAAATTTGGTTTTCACTTATAAAACGGGAATACTTGTCTTTTTGCCTCAAAGGTATCAGGAGCAGTAAGTGAAATAATTTACGTGAAGAAGCATTGTAAATTATAAAGCGGTGTAAGCGAAAAGTACAGCTATGTTTGTCCCAATTACACAGTTCCAAAAATAATTACTACAGAGTCATTTCACTTTTGATTCTCTACTCTTCACATCACTTCTTTGCTTACAGATCATACTGGACCCTTTCTGAAGGTTTTGCCCATAGATCTTTATAGTAGCCCATCAAGTGAAGCAACAAGAAGGCAATTCATTCCTTTTTTTCCCCCACTTCATTTTTTTTTGATTCAATATGATTAAACTGGAAATTCTTTTTCTATTGACCATTTAATTGAAAAGGATACAAGTTGAAGCAAAATTTTTGTACTTAGCCTTAATATTCTTAGAGTAACTAGTACATGGTCTATATTCCTTGCCAATGGCAAAGGATTCTCCTTAAAATCTGACTCTCTTAAAAATACAAAATATGAAAAAAAAATACAAAATACGAAGAACCTATAAATAGAGTTTTGGGGACCTCAGGTAGCAGGTCTGTAGCTCTGTTAGATAAGTAGTTCCTTTTTTCTCAACCAGTATGGACTCCAATATTTGGTGAAGATTGACCTTCTTATTTAATGTTTGCTTTTTGTCCATTTTCATCAGGTGAGAAGTGATAAACTTTAAAATCCAAGCTTAGGGGATATCAGCTTAAGTGATATTTTAGGTCAGACCTTCAGTCTAGTTTAGATAATTTGCATCTCTTGCTCCAAGCCAAGTACCTGGCTCATTACAATATATGCTTACTGAACTGGGCAGTTATTTTTCTGCTTCCCTTTTAAACACATACTATGCTATCTTTGTTTTAAAATTTTTCACCTAGGGACGCCTGGATGGCTCAGTGCGTTAAAGCCTCTGCCTTCGGCTCAGGTCATGATCTCAGGGTCCTGGGATCGAGCCCCACGTTGGGCTCTCTGCTCAGCAGGGAGCCTGCTTCCCCCTCTCTCTCTGCCTGCCTCTCTGCCTACTTGTGATCTCTCTCTGTCAAATAAATAAATAAAATCTTAAGAAAAAAAAAAAGACCTTCACCTTTGTTCTTCTTTTTAAAAAATAATAAAAAATAAAAATAAAAAAATAAAAATTTTCACCTAAAAGCATAGAGTTAAGACACAAGAAATAACTTTGTTATTCTTTATAATCTCCTTATGAATAAAATTATATACTGATATGTTGGGAAATAAAATTTATTCTTTACCTGAACATTTAGTCATCTGTTCTAACTTGTTTCAATTTCTCATCAGAATCATTTGTCCTCAGGGTGCCTGGCTGGCTCCGCTAATAGAGCATGTGACCCTTAATCTCTGGGTTGTGAGTTTGAGCCCCTTTGGGTGTAGAGATCACTTAAAAAATATATAAATAAAGATTTATTGAAACAAAAAAAATCATTTATCATTAAGAATAGTAGTAGTGGGACGCCTGGGTGGCGCAGTTGGTTGGGCAACTGCCTTTGGCTCAGGTCATGATCCCGGCGTCTTGGGATCGAGTCCCACATCGGGCTCCTTGCTCCGCAGGGAGCCTGCTCCTCTCTCTGCTTCTGCCTGCCTCTCTGCCTGCTTGTGTTCTCTCTCTGTTAAATGAATAAATAAAATCTTTAAAAAAAAAAAAATTCTTAAAAAAAAAAAAAAAAGAATAGTAGTAGTGATCTTTAAATTTTTCTCAGCAGATGATAGAATTTGCGTCATTCCAGAATTTCCATTCTTTATAAATACTGAGTAATCCAGGCTCATTTTTATCCCACATTATTAACTTTTTCTTAAATTTATTAACTTATTATTAAATTTATTCCACATCCACAAACATTCTCATTGCAGTTTTTTTTTTAAAGATTTATTTTTATTTTATTTATTTGAGACGGAGAGAGAGAGAGAGAGAGAGAGAGGGGAGAGGTCAGAAGGAGAAGCAGGCTCCCCGCTGGGACTTGATCCTGGGGCTCCAGGATCATGACCTAATCCGAAGGCAGTTGCTTAACCAACTGAGCCACCCAGGCACCCGCATTCAGTTTTGTAGTTAGATTTTAAGGAAGATGCTGACATAGTGATTGAATTTCTTTGATATGTTTACAGAATTAATAATAGGATATATCTGAGACCTTTTTTTTTTTTAATATAGTATGATGAGTTAGTTCCTGCTTCTCTAACAACAAAATATGGAGGCTTTTACATCAACACTGGCACACTGCAGTTTCGCCAAGCTTCAGATACTGAAGAAGAAGATATTACCGACAACCAGAAGCACAAGCCACCCAAAGTAAGTTTATTGCAGTAGTAAAGAGTGTTCAGTTAATAGGGTGTATTTTTTTATTTACTTATGAATATAAGGAAAAGTAAAATGCTAACCATTGTTTAATGAATCTGTAGTTATTTACATGCTTTGAGGTAAAATTATGTAGATAAGGGGAAACTGATACTTACATCACAGAATTATATTCTTTTAAAACTTCTCTCTCCATATGTGGTCTTATAATCTACTGTTTGGGAGTAAAGGTAAGTTTCTATGATAAGTTAAGACTTGGTATAGAAATGGTGAAAAGCCATTACCTTTCCTAAGATGTATTTTATAAAGCTAATTCTATGGAATGTATACATTGTTTTAGGAAACACACAGTGTCCTTAGTTAATTGTTGCTTGAATTGTGATTGAAGACTTACTTGTACCAGAATCACCAAAATATTTATTAAAAATCAGTCAGTAAATCTGCATAAATCTGCACTTATTACAAGCATTCCTAATGTACACTGAACTTTGAGAGAAAACTGCCCTAGATGCTACACTGATAGCATCAAAGAGTAAAGCATTGATACTCAGATAAGTGATATATTCTTCTATCATTTGCAGATTCCCAAAATAAAAGAGGATGACATTGAAATGAAGAAGCGGAAGCGGAAAGAGGAAGGGGAAAAGGAGAAGAAGCCAAGGAAAAAAGTACCCAAACAATTGGGGTATGTTAAATTAAACATCATAGGGTCATAGCATGACCAGCTGCCCTTCTAGAAAGATATATTTAGCATTAATTCATTCAGCTTAACTAGGTCTAACTTAATACTTTAATTATAAATGTCAATGACTGTTAGCTTATATTTTAATGATTATATTAATATGCATTAAGTATTAGTAAGTAGAAAGCTTTGTCATCTTAGGTTTTTTGGGGGTTTTTTTTGCGCATCTATTCGTTACTAAATCTTACTAGTATTCTTTAAGAGGAAACACACAGACAAGTAGGCTACATTGAAGAAATCATATTTTTATGAGAGATTTAAGAAGCCTTTAAGATACTTCCAGGTGTTATCTTCAGTGATGCTTCCTATCTTTATTCTTGGACTCGAGGTAATATTCAGCCCCTATAGCTACCACAAATGCAGCAAATCCCCATTCGAATCCTTTTAATAATGCACCAACAAAGGAAACGTTGTTTGCAAAGGCACCCATGTATCTCCAAGCTTCATTGCAGCCCCATGGGTCCCTTAGCCCTCGTGCAGCCAGCTTCTCCTGGACACTTTCTAATGGTGTTCCTTGTCTTCCATTGTTTATAATCTGGAAGTTTCCGTTTACTATGGCCATGTTCATGCCCATGTCTCCGGGCCATGTCTGACAGCAATCTGACCTGTCACGACACTCAATATTCAATCTATCATCTTCGATTTTAATTAATATTGTATTTATTGATTGATAAGTATAAGGCTTTATCATTTTAGAGACTAGCGGTGTTTTAGATCACTTCTACAAATTCGTTTATTAAGTATTGTGCTCATTACAACTTTTAACCAACAAGAATCAGTTTGAAAAGATGGTATAAACCTTAAACAAGTGTTTTAAACTTTCTATGCTAAAACTAAGCTTATTAGATGCCTGGGGATTGAGGATTGGCAGTAATCTTTGTGTGAACAATTTATAGTTGCTTTACTACTTAAAAAGGCATTTATTGGGGCCCCTGGGTGGCGCAGTTGGTTGGGCGACTGCCTTTGGCTCAGGTCATGATCCCGGAGTCGCGGGATCGAGTCCCACATCGGGCTCCCGGCTCTATGGGGAGTCTGATTCTCACTCTGACCTGCTCTCTCTCACTCTCTCTCTTTCCTAATTAATAAATAAATAAAATCTTTAAAAAAAAAAAGGCATTTATTTAGCTCTTCTTCATGCTTGTAATTTGAGGTAATGATATTGTCTCTAAAAATCAAGTAGAATTTCTCTAAAGACTTAAGTCATAAGAATAAAATATTTGTACCATGCATTCATAAAATTACCCGTTGGCTGTTGCTTCTCTATGACTTTTTTTGGAGAACTAAGGGACAGAGACTGTTAAGAGGCTGGATTTTCTTCCCTTCCTTACCAGGGGAGGTGCATCTGAATTTTGGCCTATCAGTTTTCAAAAGGTTGATATAGGGAGGTATTTATCCTCTTGTAAGCATGAGATTTTAGTGACCCTGGAGTCATTAAGTAATTAAGGAAAATCATATATATTACTAGTGTATATATTAAAAGTTCATTATTTACAAGTAAACTTCTTTAGGAACAAAGTCTATAATCTCTTTTATTGAATTTGTCATTTTCTCAAATTAATAGCTTATTTACGCAGCAAATATTTATTAAGTACCTACTGTATACCAGGTATTGTTGTGATTTGGACTATATAACAGTAGATGAAACGTGGGCTTGCCTCAAAGGTACAAATCATCTTTTCGATTCTGTAGTTCATATAGAAGCATATAAGCCATAGAATGTAGGAAAGATTTCTAGAGAAAGTGATAATTAAACTGAAGCCACCTTTCCCCATGGTTTCTGTAGGGAGAACATTGTCATAGAAAACTACACATAAAAAAAAAAAAAGAAAACTACACATATGTGATTGCTTCACATGGGTGTTCCCAGAATGGAACGTGAAAGTGATCAGAAGGTAGCAGCAGATAGAATAGGGTCTAGAAAGATTCTGCATTTCTTTGGCAGTTTGTAGCACAAACCACCTGGAGTACCAGCTTGAAGTTGTACTTGCGTGAGCTTCCCTGGTTGTAAGGCAACTCTTGTTTTCAGTGAAAGTGCATTTCTTTACTTGGTTAATTTCTTAGGTGACCACTTTTTAGAAGTGCTTAAGAATGTGAACATTCCAAAGAGAGTAGCAAGTTTAACTTCATATATTCTCATAAACCTGAGCTACATTCCGTTTTGTTTCTTTCTGTTAACTTTAGTCCATTCATTTTCTTCACTCTGATGACTATTTACCTATTGACCTTTCCTCAGTGACAGTCCATCCAGGTGATGAGGAAGATGCTGTGATAAAAGGATAATTTAATAAGAAACTTGCTCTCCCGCCTCTCAAATGATTGTTTTGATGATCTATGCCTGCTTATTTACATGAGGCTTTAAACTTTAAAATTATACATAGCCTAATGGATGACTTTTTTCTTCACAGAGTTGTGGCTCTAAATTCCCACAAGTCTGAAAAAAAGAAGAAACGTTATAAAGATTCTCTTTCTCTAGCTGCCATGATACGAAAATTTCAGAAAGAGAAGGATGCATTAAAGAAGGAGCCTAACCCCAAAGTCCCAGTGAACTTAACGACCTCCTCCCTGAATAAACCCCCCTCCACTGCTGTAGCGTTGGGAAATGATGTCTCGGACTTAAATCTGAACAATGCTGATCCAGACCTCCCCATTTTTGTTGGCACAAATGAACATGAACTGTTTCAGGAAGCTGAAAATGCCCTAGAGATGCTAGATGATTTCGACTTTGACAGATTACTGGATGCTGCTTCTGATGGTAGCCCCCTCTCTGAGTCAGGGGGAGAGAATGGAAACACCACCCAGCCAACCTACGCCTCTCAGGTTATGCCCAAGGTGGTGCCTACACTCCCAGAGGGTCTACCTGTTCTTCTTGAAAAACGCATTGAAGATCTCCGTGTAGTAAGTGTAATAATTCCCTTGTTTCTTATTTGCTACATAAACTTAACAATAAATGCTTTTTATAAGACAAAAGTAATAACCCACAATCCCAGCACCCCTATAAACAACTTATGATTTTCTGTATTTCCTTTTAGGCATTGGCTGTTTGCACAGACCTTGGATTTTAAGTAGGAATAGTTAGAGCAACAAAAATGGGTGACTTTTATTAGTTTATTTCATCTTACAAATTTTATAAAAGATTTATTTTAGAAAGAGTGAGAGGATGCTCGCAGAAGTTGAGTGACGGGGGAGGAGCAGAGGAAGAGGGAGAGAATCCTCAAGCAGACTCCCCACTGAGTGCAGAGCCTGAAGCAGGTCTTGATCCCAGTACCCTGGGATCATGACCTGAGCTGAAATCAAGAGTTGGACCTCTGGGGCGCCAGGGTGGCTCAGTGAGTTAAAGCCTCTGCCTTCGGCTCAGGTCATGATCTCAAGGGTCCTGGGATTGGCCCTTACATCAGACTCCCTGCTCGGCGGGGAGCCTGCTTCTCCCTCTCTTATCCTGCCTCTCTGCCTGCTTGTGATCTCTCTCTCTCTCTGTCAAATAAATAAAATCTTAAAAAAAAAAAGAGTTGGACCCTTAAACGACTAAGCCACCCAGGTGCCCTTCATCTTACAAATATTTTTCAGCATAGGTTTCATAAATATAATTTTTATTGTAAAAAAAAGTCATGTAAAGACAATAGGGAGAAGGTAGGAGCAAATAGTAACATTACAAAAGTATACCTGAAGTTGGTCCAAGCTGTTGGCATCTAGTTATTTTATAATTGATTTTTCCAGCTAATCCTTTCCAGCTAATCACATTTAGTAAGCATGCATTGTGTTCCCATTAGGACAGACTTGAGACCTGAACTTTATTTAGCATGTCACGTTAGATACCTCTCTAGATTGACTTGGATTCATAATCTTTGTTTAACTAACTGTAAATCCAGATAAACGTCATCACACTTACTCATTTAACCTCAGGGAGATAGTATTTTGACTTAAAATATGGGTGGCTCAGTTGGTTAAGCGTTTGCCTTCAGCTCAGGTTCCTGAGATCAAGCCCCACATCAGCCTCCTTGCTCAGCAGGGAGTCTGCTTCTCCCTTTCCCTCTGTCCCTCCCTCCCTTGTGCTCGCTCGCGCTCTCTATCAAATAAATAAAATATTTAAAAAATATATAATAACATGCCAAACCTGGCTTAAAAAGCCCTTCTTGATTACTTTAGCATGTTTATTTGAACCCATGCCGTGTTTTAGTCCTCATTTTTTTCCTGACTACAAAAGTAAAATGCGCAGTACAAAATATATTACCATACATAGGGAAAGATCCCCCATAGTCTGACATTCCCCACTCCCAGCAGAGATAACCACTATTAATTTATTTTTCTGGATTTTAATCCGTGCATTTGCAAATGTTATAATATTATAAAAAATAATTAATGGGATGGCAACGTATGGACTATTCACCTTCTTATTGGATTGTAGTAACCCAATTTAAGTCACATTTTAAAATTTACTAATCATCTTTATATTGTATTTATTTTTCATAACTTTTCCTAAAATTTAAATACCTGATTATGGGAGTATTAGATTTATCTAATTTTTCTAGTAACTGGCCCACAGAATTTATTTAGCATTTCTGTTATTTTTTCCAAAATTTTTATTCTTTAGCATTTCTTCTGAAGTTGTGACTTAATTTTAGTTCCCCTGTATTTTTACTTACTTTAATTGTACTTCATTAGTACAGAATTTAGAGAAGTATAGGGATGCCTGGGTGGCTCAGTTGGTTAAGCGGCTGCCTTCAGCTCAGGTCATGATCCCGGTGTCCTGGGATCGAGTCCCACATCGGGCTCCTTGCTCGGCAGAGAGCCTGCTCCTCTCTCTGCCTCTGCCTGCCTCTCTGCCTGCTTGTGTTCTCTCTCTGTTAAAATAAATAAAATAAAATCTTTAAAAAAAAAAAGAATTTAGAGAAGTATATCAAAATATCTCATTGCCAATATTTCTTAGGTTATAAATTGTGTTTGCCATCATTTTTGCTTTATTTCCGTGCTGTGTTGTTTGACCCATAATTCTTGATGGCTAGATCTTCTTTGTGGTGATTATCGTTTGAAGGTAACTTTTTGTGCTGTTACTGCCTTTTACCTTGAATTTAGTTTTGTCTGACTTACTGTAGACTCCTTTCTCTTTATTTTTACATGGTACAGTTTTTCTCATCATTTGCCTTCAACCTCTTTGATTATATTTTAGCTCTTTTTCTTATAGACAGTGTGTAATTTCTTTATGGACCTCATCTGAGTCTTTTCTCTTTTAATAAATGATTTTATCTTTTTATAGTGTTATAATTATATAATTGATCTTTGTCATTTTCTTTTTTATGCTGTTCTGTTACTCATCTCTTGTTTTCATTGTTTTGCTATTTTCTGTGCTTATTTTTTGAAAAGTATATGATCTGTAGTTTTGGTAGTAAGTAGATTTTTTTATTTAATCTTCTCGGCTACTCTATATAGGAAATACAGGTATTATTTCATTTTTGTAGTTAAGAAACTTGAGGTAGGTTAAATAGCTTGGTCATGTCTATGCAACTATTAAGTTGTGGAGCCAGATTTTAGCCACAAGGGTTCACCTGACTCCATGCTTTTTGTGCTTTTTGCTTTCCCATGTTGCCTGTCCCTACAACCTTTAGTTTCTTCTAGATTTTAAAGAGTGTTAGTGATGTGATCCACATTTTGCAAGATATTATTAATAATAGTAGCTCTTGGGGCGCTTGGGTGGCTCACATGGTTAAGCCTCTACCTTTGGCTGAGGTAGTGATCTCCAGGTCTGGGATCGAGCCCCATATCAGGCTCCCAGCTCAACAGGGAGCCTACTTCTCCCTCTCCTTCTCTCCCTGCCTCTCCCCCTGCTTGTGCTCTCTCTGTCTCTCAAATGAATAAATACAATCTTAAAAAAAAATAGCTCTTGTTTATTTAACAGAAACCTGTACTCTCTATTGAATGCAGTGTTTCTGTGTCTCACACAGCATTTACCATTCAGGGGCCAGCACCCTGATTGGGTTTAGTGTGCTTTACCTACTACTACTACTACTGTGTAATCCTCCAACAGTCAAGTGAAGTAGATAGTATTCTTCCATTTAATAGATGAGGAAACTAAGGTTCAAAAGGTAAAGTGATTTGCCCAAGGACACATAATTTTTTAACGGCTGAGTCATGATTCAAAGTCAGCATTTAAAGGCAAGACTGTGGAGCTCCATTGTAGGCACTCTGTCTGCTGTGTTATATGCCATTGACTTTCACTTAATAAACAAAATTGGTTAGTAATGAGTGTGTTACAGTCTTGTAAAAGCTTTGTCATATTTTATATTACCAGAAACTATTCTCTGTCTATGTAATAGCCCTGCCAGGGTTAATGCAGGTGCACCCTAACTCCTTGGTAGGAAATCATCAGTAAGAAGTTTGATTTCACTTACTGGTATCTATGACTTCTCTATATGTTTTCTTTGAAATATGAGAAATTATGAGAAATATGAAATATGAGAAAATATGGCATTTTTTCCTTTAGGAGCTGAGAAGTCTTCCTTGGCTTAAATGCTTATGTCTGTGTGAGAAGGAATTGCTTCTTGTGGCTCTTTTCTTACTTTGTAATATTCTTCCACTGTTCAGCCTCTTGACTTTTTTTTATTCTCTTCATTGAAGTTTAGTTTTCCTTAGGCCTTTCATGTATGGCCTGTTTCATGTTTCCTGTAGGCCTTTCCGTAGGCCTTTCACCCAGTTTTCATGCTAAGAAGTCCTGAGGCACATCTTAAAAATTTTCTTCTACTTATTGCATGCAAAGTTGTCAGGTAACTTGGTGGAGTGGCTGAGTCAGCGTATGGCTTGCTCAGATTATTAGATCAGGCTTCTTGATGTTTTATATCTCAGTGGACCGCAACTATATCATTTGTGATTTTCCCGGCGTATTTTCCTTCTGGAAGGGTGTGCTGGTATACTTGGTTTCTGGTCACCTGGTTGAGCTGACAAACATAACGATGAAATTAAGCTCATTGTTTTAATTTTTGCTTATCTCCTGATAATAACCTTGCCTACGTTTTGTTGTTGTTCTTAGTAATTAGGTGGAACCTAAACTGGCTGCAATGAGCCAGGTGTCTCTGTACAGGGTGACCGTGTTGCGCAGTTGAAGTCAGAAAGCTTTTGGTTTGAGTCCCGGATCCACCACTTAGTAGTAGTGTGATTTGGGGGGACGACATGTAATCTCTTGACAGATTTAGCTTCCTTCTTTGTATAATGGGGGCTGTTATACCGGTGTCACTGGCTGTTATGAGGTTTAAACATGGTAATGAATATAACATATAGAATATCAGGCAGATACTTCGTAGCCATGTCAATAGAAAGTGAGACACCTGCTTGTTGTTATCCTGGTGATCACAGCAATAATTAATAAGCCCATGGATAGTCAAAGTACACAAGATACCCAAAGTACTAAAAAGTCTTGTATGTATAATTTTGTTAATTTAGCAGGATTAAGAAAAATTAAATACAGAGGTAATAGGAAACATTGGTATGTATGCTGAATTTGTTTCAGCAGTCTGCAGGTACTAAGCTGGCTATGGAGGATACAAAGTGAAGTAAATCCCAGTAGCCCCACCCTCAAGAAGCTTATTCTTTAGTAAATAGATATGGAAACAATGTGTTTATTGAAAGTGATTGACAGGGCACCTGGGTGGCTCAGTTCCTTAAAGGTCTGCCTTTGGCTCAGGTCATGATCTCAGGGTATTGGGATGGAGCCCCACAGTGGTCTCTCCCTTTCCCTCTGCCTGCCACTCCCCTTGCTTGTATGTGCACGCTCTCTCTGTCAGATAAATAAATAAAATCTTAAAAAAAAAAAGCGATATTGACAATCTTCTGTTTCTCTAGGCTGCCAAACTTTTTGATGAAGAAGGAAGGAAAAAATTCTTTACACAGGATATGAATAATATTCTTCTGGAGTAAGTAATTCTCTTCTTTAATTAAAACACCTAAAAGTTATTTAAACTTTAAGAATTCATTTAAACATATAGTTGGTTACAACTTTACAGATTGAATATTATTTTAGATTTAAATGTATTTTTTTGTTACTTTGTATGAAAGTGTCTTTCCAGAACAGCTCTGAGTATTCTTATTAAATTGGTATAATTTTCCTTCTATTTTCATTCAGACTTGAGAAAAATCATTGGCATCTAGCGAAGTTAATTATAATTCATACAAACATTTGTCGCCAAATGGAAAGTGTGGTTTAATGAAGAAATTCTGGTTTTGAGGTAGGAGAGAGGCAGTGTGGAGAAAACAAAAGGAAGAATGGAAAGCGGAGATACAGAGGATAGGATACAGATTGTATTTAAATTAGTGACAGTTTTTCCTCTTAGGTGGTGTTTGATGCTAAGGAAGCTGCAGGTTCTATGATTGTGGTCCCCTCAGCTGTCCTTCTAAACCTTTTGGCTTTTAAATTTTGACCATTGGTTTTTAGAAGTGGAGTGTGTAATTGGCTGCAAGCAGAACTGGGTGAAAAAGGTAATCCTGGAGAAAGCAGCAGATTTTACTCCTCTTAGGTGAAAATAAAGTGTGTCTGCTCTTGGTTTAGTAGTATAATATACAAAGAAATAAGCAGTGTTTCCAATACTGAGTGTCAAGTCCTGTCTTTTAAGTATATGTTGGAGGTAGTTTCTCGTAAGACACAAAGAATGATGGATTGGTTTGCTTTGAAAACTATTTTCTTTTTTTGTTTTTCCCTCTCCCCCTTGGTAACTGTTTTAATTAAGTGCAATCTCTCTCCGGAGTACTTAAAAAATCTTTTTGGTCCCCTGCGGACCCATGAAACATATAACCTAGTATGCTGCTGGTATGGTGACAGAGGAATTTCTTGTTCCTATTCTTTATTTTAGCCAGGGATTTCAGATTGAGTCTGTCTGGTTAGAAGCAAGCCACATGCTTCCTGCCTGTGCCAGCTCCTTTTATACCCCAGATTCAATAAACAGTGTAACCATTACTCACCAGAGCTGTCCCAGATTCCCTAATCAGGAATCTGACCGGCTGCTTTTTCTTTCTACTGGGAGAGCCCTAAGTTTACCAGATCAGGTCCTTTTCCTATAACTGAGACAGTGCTTTTTTATTTTACTCTTCTGTAAGAGGGACCGACTTTTTCTCCCTGAGAGAAAGGACCATCTTTGGGACGTAACATCTCAGATAAGCAGAAGAATATCAGCATTCCACTAACAATCTTCACTCTTTCTTTTTCTTCTTCTTCTTTTTTTTTTTTAAGTACTCTCCACACCCAGCAAGGGTGTCAAACTCATGGCCCTGAAATCAAGAGTCACGTGCTCTATTGACTGAGCTGGCCAATTGCTCCTCCTCCTCACCTTTAAAAATGTTTTTATTTTTAAATGTATTTATTTAAAAGTAGGCTCCATGCCCATTGTGAGGCTTGGACTCATGACCCTGAGATCAAGAGTTGCATGCTCCTCCCACTGAGTTGGCCAGGCGTCCCCCTGCCCCCAACAGACTTCTCTTAATCCTCTCTATGTCTATCTTAAATCCTCTAGTTTTTTTAGAGCCCATCTATTTTTTATTTCACAGAGTGTGCCTCCAGTTCTATAAAGCTGTAGTGTGCAGGGTTTAATGTTTTCCATTTTAATCACTTATTTATGCGCCTGGCTTCCATTTTCACTTTCCTCAACAAACATCCCTTGTTTCTCTGTACTCAGTTGCTCTTCTAAGGGCACAAGTACCCGATTATTTCAGGTAGTAAATTCCTATGAAATTATCCAGGTGTATTGGCTCTGCCTCACCACTGCTTCCTTATGCTGGGCAGAAAGAGGGGTGAATTTGTTGGAATAGGAATACTTTTCTCTTTTTACTTAATTGAATTTGCCTTGGATCAGCAAATACACAACTTGCCAGCTTAATCTCTTCCTCTGTTTCCTCCTTTATCTCAAGCATGCATTGCTAACAAAATCTTGATACCCTGCCTTGTGATCCAAATCCAACCTGAGTTGTGTTCAACAGATACTCTACAGTTTAGGGACAGGAGGAGTTTACATCCCTCTTGCGTATTATCAATCAGCATATCAACAGGCTTTTGAATTCTTTTTTATTTATTTTTTTTAAGATTTTACTTATTTATTTGAGAGAGAGAGAGAGAGAGAGAGCATGAGAGGAGAGAAGGTCAGAGGGAGGAGCAGACTCCCTGTGGAGCCGGGAACCCGATGTGGGACTCCATCCCAGAACTCCAGGATCATGACCTGAGCCGAAGGCAGCTGCTCAACCAACTGAGCCACTCAGGCGCCCTTGAATTCTTGCTATAAAATAAAAACTATTTTGGATTTTGTATTTAGGTTACTGCTCCTTAAGTCTTTCTTCAGTTACTAGTTTTCAGTGGTTCTGTTATGTGGACAATATTGGTAAGATATCTGGAATACTTGAGGAAAAATTCAGGAAATTAAGTAGGTTTCAGAATTCACTTGGAATTACAGTCAGCTTTTCTTTTGCTAGTGTTTTCAAACTGATTGAATTAAATGTATATTCTGTTTTTTTTTTTTTTTAAGACTTTGTATATTTATTTGAGAGACAAGGTATGAGTTGGGGTGGGGAGACAGAGGGAGAGGGAGAAGCTCCCCTGAGCAGGGAGCCTGATGTGGGACTATAGCCCAGGATCCCAGATCATGATCTGAGCCGAAGGCAGACAATCAACTGAGTCACCCAGGAGCCCCTGTATTCTGTTTTTTAAAAAGAGGGAGAAGGGTGCCTGGTTGGCTCAGTTGGTAGAACATGTGACTTTTGATCTCAGGGTCATGAGTTCAAGCCCCACATTGGGTGTAGAGCTTACTTAAAAAAAAATAAAAAGAGGGAGTTCATAGGATAGGAAGATATGTCATATATCAACTATGGGGAAATGACTGCTTCTAGAATTCTGTGTGAAAATACAAGTAAGACTAAGTATTCCTGAGCCAGAAGAATCTTGTTTATAAAGTTGACCATTGCTCGAGCTAGGGATTCCTATGTTGGCCCTTCTTGGAGGCTTCTTCAGAGGCAAATGAGAGCCTTGTAAAGGTAGGGATAAAATAACGGGTTTCAAGCTTATTTACTTACAAAATCCAGTGTTTGTCCTCTAATGCATTATCAGCAGATGATTCCAGTATGTTTTTATCCATTTAGAACCTGTAGTGATTATATGTTCATAATGCATCATCAGAGGTTTGAGACCCACCCATCATAACTTTCATGCACGGATATCTGCTTTGGGGATAGACTTCACTTAAAGAAGTGAAAGAACCTGGTAGATAGAAGGAGGCAAGCTCAGGGAAAGTTTGTTGCTTTAGGGGAAACTTTATTTCTTTGAAATGTGAAAATAACTGAAATTCAAACTTTACCATGTGTTTTAGGTACTTCTTAGACCTTAGAAGATTGGAATTCTTAGTGAGGAAAAAAAAATTAAATGTGTGAGGGATGTGTGCTTAAAATATACTGCTCTCAGGTAGGAATTTGTATATATTTGTGATAGACCAGTACAATCCATAACCTTTAGGGTTAATACGTTTCTCTAATTTTTACCTAGTATTGGCATAGGAGCAGGGAGTCAGCTCTTTGTGTTTTTTTGAGTTTCCTCTCTCTTTGGAAACCACTGATTTTTATAAGTATGTCACTGAGTCACTCTGTTCTTACTTAGAATTTCTTACTACATGGAGTTTCTATTTTATTTTCAGCCTTAATTAATCTTTAATAACCAGGCAAGCCTAGAAAGCCTCCTACCCAGAGTTTAGACTTTTAATAAAGATCCCCCCGTAATGTTATTTAACCAAATATTTATACACAGAACTCATGACCATAGTGATTGTTTCCCATTTGATTCTCTGCATTTGACCTTCTGGTTCTTACAGATTCTAAACGTTTTTCCATTCGTATATGTGTTTGACTTCTCTAATACCAAGAATTTTTATTGCCAATGCTAAGAGCATAGTTTTTCCACATTTTGTTGTTTTGAAATTGCAGTGTATCTTATAATTGATGGATATATTTGATATGGGAGAGTTTCTTTCTTTCCCTAAACACTGTTAATTGAATCTTTGGATTCATCTTATATTTGTGAAAATTATTTATTAAACATTTCTGTACCTTCTCCTATAATAGAACGTGATGATTTGGACATAGTTTTTTGCCAAGAGCCCCAGTTTTGTCTGGGCCTTCAAATTAACATCTGTTCCTATTTTTCTACAATAGCAGCTGCTAGTGTCTTCCATCTTGGAAAATACCTCAATTATTTATTAGTAGACTTGTCCAGCTGCAATATGGCGGCTGTTAAAACTCTTCTCCTTTTTTCTATTTTTTAATAACTATTAAGTTAAATACCCATTTAACTATTTTTGATCTAAAAAACTAATTTACAAATGAAAACAGGAACTGAAGAATTGGAATAAATTGAACAAACTACTACATATCTAGTTCGTGCATATCTAGTTATGCAGGCATAACAGAGGAGACAAAAATGGACGAAAAACAGTCTGTATGTGTATCCAGAAGGGCTTCACCTCTTCCAAATGTGCAATTTTTAAAAACACCTCTAAAGAAAAAATATTCTAAATTCATCAAAACTGTGTAACTCTAGCTCTGCAATTGCAATGGGGGGAGAAGATATGAATATCTCTGAGAGAATGAGCTTTATCCCAAATAGAGTTCCTGTGCTTTATCCCAAAATGTAGACTTTACTCCTATTCATCAAAAAATTATTCACCAGTTTATTGTTATATAAATTCTCCCTATATTTTCTCCTTGAAAAATACTGTTTGGGAAATCATGAAAAGATAAAAGCAAGAGAAGAGTCACTGCCTTTGCCTCCTTGCTTGTGTCGGTACCTAAAAGAAATTCTGTACTATTGATTTGTCATTGTTTTTATTCAGCATTGAGTTACAGCTACAAGAACTAGGCCCTGTCATCCGTAGTGGTGTCTACTCCCATCTTGAAGCTTTTGTGCCATGCAATAAAGAAACACTGGTAAAACGTCTGAAGAAGTTACATCTCAACGTCCAGGTAAGACGAGGAATAACAATATCCGTATCTGAGGTTTTATAACATAAAGAGACTGGTTTCTATTGGGGGCTTTTGTGTACTAGTTGCTTTATAGTCTTATTGTATATATTGAATAACTGTAGGAGTTATCAAAGGCATATTGGATCTCCTGAAAAGACTTACTTTTTAACAGTTGGTAAGTCTAGATGAGAATGTTTTCTAAGGCATAGATTCTTGGACTGGTAAAATAACTTCAGTTCCCCAGCTGACACAATTTTGCCCTCAAGAAATATCTGACCAAAAAAAAAAGATCTGACATATTTAGAACTCAGTTTTTTTCATTACTGAAATGGGTCTATGCAGATATGTTCACACCTGTATTATACAAACCAGGGAAAGAATCATAAGGCTACATGTAAATTTAGAGATTTTTTTGGTGTAATCATCCATGTTTTGCTAGATTCTCCTCCCCTACAACCCCAGTAGGTAACTGTCCGAGTTTGAGTGCTTCCAGTAGTCAGAAACATATTTCATTGTAATATCAGAAAATTCTTCCATGCACTGAGACAAATGCAGGCACTTTCCACCCCATTGGTCCTAATTCTACCTTTGAGTCCATTCATAAATCTAATCATTTGTCACCTTCGCAGCTTTCATGTTTTTGAAAGCTTGTATTATGTCCCCTTCTTCACTTCATGTAAAGTGGTTTTAGTACCCTTCACTGCCCTGATTACTCTTCCCGTAATGATTTATTTGATTATATATTTTTAAAATATTTATAACTTGCAAGTAACAGAAAAGAACTTGAATGCAATTTCAGACAAAAAAGGACTTCTCTTTCTATTAATAAAGGTATTTCATGGAATTAAAAATATAGCCAGGAAGGGATGGGAACTGATAATTTAGATTAACTCTTAGTTCTCTCTACCCATCTCCCCATTTCTTGTTTTCATCCTTTTGTGCTGAAAATAAGATTACTTTTTTTTTTTTTAAGATTTTATTTACTTATCTGACAGAGAGATAGCACAGGGAGGCAGAGCAGCAGGCAGAGGAAGAGGGAGAAGCAGGAGCCCTGATGCAGGGCTTGATCCCATGACTCATGGGATCATGATCTGAGCTGAAAGCAGATGCTTAACTGACTGAGCTACCCAGGTGCCCCTGAAAATAAGATTACTTTATTCTCAAGATTTTATATTCCGGAAAAACCACCCACATAGACTGACTCAGCCCTCTCATCCCAATCCAAGTTCTTGGGTCAGAAAATCTTGGCCAGATTCTTTGGGTCAACCAAAACTCTTTTGGCCAGAGGTTGGGAGTCACATAGCACAACGTGGCTGTCCAGGGACCCCCATGGCTCTAACGGGGGAATGAACGTGGTGCCCTGGACCGCTTGTAATGTGATCTGAGAGACATAGAATTTATTGTAAGTATTATACAACTGTTAATAAAACAGTTCTGACTCTTGGTTTTGGCTCATTTTATGATCTCAGGGTTGTGAGATTGAGCCCTTCATCAGGCTCCGAGCTGGGCATGGAACCTGTTCAAGATTCTCTCTCCCTTTCCCTCTGCCCCTCCCCAACTCCCCACATCCATGCATGTGCTCTTTGCGTGCATGTGCTCTTTTAAAAAAAAAAAATCCTTTTGAATCGGGAGATCTTTCTCAGATTAAAGCAGAGAAATAAATGAAATTTACTTGCGGTCACAGATTTTGTGTCTATTCTTGGCTCCTTCCGACACTGACAGTTGGAGCTTACTGCCATACATTCGTATGACAGAAGTGGGTACCACCGGTAGAAAAGGATCTAGAGGCAGGAGAACAACTTTTTATACATTTTAAGATATTTTCTAAGTAACATATCAGGTTTGATGTTTGAAGTTATTTAGTATCCCTGTTGGCTATAGAAGAAAACATTTATCTTAGCCCTTTCTTTTCTTTATATGGTTTTAGCATGTGTACTTTTAACCCCTAAATACTATATTGTTTGATTTTACATATTTTTGAGCTTTGTGGAAATGGAGTCATACTTTTCTTCTGCGACTTTTTTACACTGAACATTATGCACCTCAGATTTATCTATGTGTTTAACATGTGGTGATCTCCATTTTTGGAGTACATTTGCTGTACAGTGTATGGTGTTCCATTCTATAAATACATCCTAATTAACTTATTCACTTTACTGTTGATGGATATTTGGGTTCTTCCCAGACAGATAGTCTCAGCTACATAATTAAGAAGTGATGACCTAGGAACCGTGATACTGGATGTTCACATTTCTTTTAATGGAATTTTTATAGCAGACATTGTCATACGTGCTATTATATTTACTGATTGGTATGTATGAAAATAGTAAGAGTCTTCGAGTTTCCTCTTTCTCTTTGGCCTTGACCTTGCACTTTTGCTGGCAGCATAAGTCATAATTAGTAACAATTTTAAGTGAAAGAACAGGATGCCAGCATCCTGTTCAGCAAACCAAATCCTATATTCCAGTGTTTCAAAGCAGTATCTTCTCTTATGGTACTGGTTCCTCATCATAATGAGGATCAACCAGTAGTAGTCTGCACAATATAGATTTTGATCTTTATTTAATCTTAAAGTGTCCATATAATTTATTGGCCGGGCATTTTTAAGAATGTAAGGGAATACATGGTGTGTCAACTAAACTCATAAAAAAATTTTTAAGAAAAAAATGTCAGGGGGCGCCTGGGTGGCTTAGTTGTTAAGCGTCTGCCTTCGGGTCAGGTCACGATCCTAGTGTCCTGGGATCAAGCCCTGCATCGGGCTTCCTGCTCGGTGTGAAGCCTGCTTCTCCCTCTCCCACTCCCCCTGTTTGTGCTCCCTCTCTTGCTGTGTCTCTCTCTGTCAAATGAATAAATTCTTTAAAAAAAAAAAGGGAGGGGGACGCCTGGGTGGCACAGTTGGTTGAGCGACTGCCTTCGGCTCAGGTCATGATCCCGGAGTCCCGAGATCGAGTCCCACATCGGGCTCCCAGCTCCATGGGGAGTCCGCTTCTCACTCAGACCTTCTCCCTTCTCATGCTCTCTCTCACTCTCTCTCTTTCCTAATAAATAAATAAATAAATAAAATCTTAAAAAAAAAAAAAAAAAAAGGGAGGGTTGGCGCCTGGGTGCCTCAGTGGGTTAAAACCTCTGCTTTTGGCTCAGGTCATGATCAGGGTCCGGGGATCCAGCCCTGCGTTGGGCTCTGCTTGGCGGGTAGCCTGCTTCCCCCTCCCTCTCTGTCTGCCTCTCTGCCTACTTGTGATCCCTCTCTCTCTCTGTCAAATAAATAAAATCTTAAAAAAAAAAACTATTTATAAAAGAAAAGATGTCGGGAACACTATTAATTATGCTGGGGCAACAAACAAAAACTGGGATTCTTATTGGTGGCCTGGGAATTATGGTCATCCTAATTTTATATACAGTGTGCGTTATGAAAAGTCAGTGTGGTAGAGAAGTGTCCACATTTGAATATGTTTACATTTTAAAAAACGGGTTTTCATTTCAAATTCATAATCAGTGTCTTTTATGGATCTTGCTTTAATTCTTGTAAATGTGTTTTAAAAAACTTTTAGTATACTTTTCTCTCAGGATGATCGTTTAAGAGAACCTCTGCAAAAACTGAAACTGGCTGTTAGCAACGTGATGCCTGAACAGCTATTTAAATACCAGGAGGACTGCCAAGCTCGTAGTCAAGCTAAGTGTGCCAAGTATGTACCTCTTCTGTTTGGAGCGGCTTTTGCATTTGAGAAATATTTTTAGCTCTTAAGGATTGGTCTTATGTAGACGTTACCATCAAGTAGAAATCCACATATACCACTGAAGTGGTGTAATTGAGTATTTTCTAAATGACACATTTAATTGTGTCCCCTAAATCCCCAAACATCTAAACCCCCATTGAATTGCTTTCGTGTCAAAAGCAAAAGGTCTTTTGATTTAGGGTATGGGTGTGCTCAAAGCAAGAGCTGGCACTGCTCAGACATTTCACACGTCAACCAATTTGGCTGAAGTTGGACACAAATATTTTCTGAACTGAAAGATAAGTATTCATGGCCTTATGTTACAGTTTGAAGACCTTATTTACCAAGTCACTTAATAACACATTTCAAAGTATTATATATAAGATAGATTCCCTGTTTACTTTCCCTTTTGAGTTAACATTCAGTTAAGCAGTTTAACAAGTGTCTCTGGAGCATATCATAGGCATTGTTGGGCTAAAACTCCGTCTCATGGGACGCCTGGGTGGCTCAGTTGATTAAGTGTCTGCCTTCGGCAAATGTCGTGATCCCAGGGTCCTGAGATTGAGTCCTGAGTCGGGCTGCTTGCTCAGTGGGGAGCCTGCTTTTCCCTTTGCCTCCTGCTCCCTCTGCTTATGCTCTTTCTCTCTGACAAATAAATAAAATCTTAAAAAAAAAAAATAAAACTCTGCTTCATAAAATCTTTTTCATTTTTAGGTTACAAACAGATGAAGAACGAGAAAAAAATGGATCCGAGGAAGATGATGATGAGAAACCAGGGAAACGTGTCATAGGACCAAGAAAGAAATTCCACTGGAATGACACCATCAGGTAAAATTTAACCAAAGCCTTCACTTTTAACCAAATAGATAAGATAATTTAACCAAATAGATAAGGTTTCTAATAAAAAGAATATATGGTAAATGGAAGAGTAGATTGGAAGCAACCAAAGATTAGTGTGTAGGAAAAATTTATTCAAAGGAAGATTGATTTGATCCTAATATTCTTAGAGTGCTCTCACTTTTATTTTCATATTCTACTTTTTATAAGTGAATCTTCTAATAATTAAGTAAGTCATACTGGTTTCATACTTCAGAAGGTGAAGTATTCCATATACTTGTATAATCAGTCATCTTTTTTACCAGTATTTCTGTACCCCAAGTAGAGGGTTTGGCTACAGGATTATTCTTTTCAATCTTTGGTGCCTAGATGAAAGGTATCAAAGGAAATTGTTTCATATTGGGGATTTGGCTGTAGTGCAATGAGTGATGTGTGTTGGAAATTATTTATCTTCATGTCATCTGAATTCTTGAGATAATATTCTTTATTATTGCTGTCAGATTTATGTGCTTTTAAAAAAAATCTGTTTCAAGCTTAATTTTCCACAATTTTGCAGTCAGATTTATATATAAATATATATTTTTAATCTGTTTAGAACTTTGTTATGTAACCTTGTTGAGATCAAATTGGGATGCTATGAGTTAGAGCCAAATAAAAGCCAGTCCGCTGAGGATTATCTTAAATCCTTTATGGAGACAGAGGTGAAACCATTGTGGCCTAAGGGCTGGATGCAGGCAAGGTAAGAAATATGACATCCTAGATTTTACTTTACTTTCTTCTTATTGCTATTATTAACGATATATATATATACGTATATACACCCACACACACATATATGACATTGATTTTGCTAAGAACCTAGTCATCTCAGGTGATCTCTGCCTTGAAAACGTCAAGCACTTAAAAGACAAAACAGTCACAGGGACACGGAGTTACAGAGATAGACATAAAGGGTGATTTGGGGGGGGGGGCGCCAACTCCTTTTTCTTTTTTGCACCTAAATTTGCTAATAGAGAAATGGGAGGAGGAGAAGATGGTTATGAACTTTGGGAGGGGAACTTCACATGGGTATTGTGAAGAGAAGCAACTAAATACAAAATGGAGAGTGTAGAAAAAGCGATCCCAACCTTAGGTTCTGTTGAAAATAGTCAATGTAGAGTGGTATCTCAAAAGTTGAGAGTAGCCCAATTTAAAGTTTAAAGAGTTAAGAATGTTAAAATTAATAGACGTGGCTATCTCTGTCATCTTGTCATCTTAAAGCATCATCAAATCTATTGATTTGTTAAAGTTTTAAATAAATAAATGTGCTATAAAACTCCCCGTAAAATAGATTATTGAATTTACTCTGTGCCATTATAACTTTCATTTGATAAATGAGCAAGTAATAGACTGTTGAAAACCATGTAACTAAAATGAGAAAGTGGTTATTATTATCTGTTACACAAAAATAATCATGTCTTTTTAACTTTTGCAGAATGCTTTTTAAGGAGAGTCGGAGTGTACATAATCATCTTACTTCTGCTCCGTGAGTAAAACAGACTTCAGATTTCTTCATTTATTTTTGCTTACCTTATGTGCGTTAGTAAACAAGTGCTATTATTAAATGCTAGGTGAAATAGTACTTAAATGCACATTTAAACAGTCTCCCAGGGCGCCTGGGTGGCTCAGTGGGTTAAAGCCTCTGCCTTTGGCTCAGGTCATGATCTCAGGGTCCTGGGATGGAGCCCTGCATCAGGGTCTCTGCTCAGCGGGGAGCCTGCTTCCTCTCTCTCTGCCTGTGTCTCTGCTTACTTGTGATCTCTCTGTCAAATAAAATCTTTTTTTTTTTTTCCTGGCAGGGACACTTTATTTTTTTTTTTTTATTTTTTTATTTTTTTTCAAATAAAATCTTTTAAAAAATAAAATAAACAATCTCCCATTTTACTACTGCCTTTTCAAAAAAATCATTTTTACTGTTTGTGTAGACCTGAGAACACATTTATCTATTAAATAGTTCTCAGGCTAGTCTCTAAAAACCTGAATGTGTGCTGGCCTGAGATTTGTTAGGTAGGAGTCAGGTAAACAGGAAGGTTCTGCTGGTTTCCTTTGTTCCTGGGCCTTCTTCCCTCCAGTTCTTTGGTCCTTTTTTTTTTTTTTTTTTTTTAAGATTTTATTCATTTATTTGACAGAGAGAAAGAGAGAGATCAGAAGTAGGCAGAGAGGCAGGCAGAGAGAGAGGGGGAAGCAGGCTCCCCGCTGAGCAGAGAGCCCGATGCGGAGCTCGATCCCAGGACCCTGAGATCATGATCCGAGCCAAAGGCAGAGGCTTTAGCCCACCGAGCCACCCAGGTGCCCCTTTGGTCCTTTTTCTTTCCCTCTTAGTGACCATTAATGTAGCTAACCTAGAGCCTTGTGCATTCCAGTGGTTTCGTATGCATACCTACCCTGCCTTGCCTTGCAGAGTGTTTCATTCTACAAAATTAACCTATTTTTCATTTCCTTCCCTTCTCTTCAAAACTGGATATTTCCTTAGTGATGTGATTACTAAAGAAAGGTCTTAACCTAAGAGGGAGTAAAAAGCAAAAAGCTGGGGGTTTTGTGGTTATATTTTCAGGTGAATACTGGTTGACTTCAAGAATTTTAGGGGTGCCTGGGTGGCTCAGTGTATTAAAGCCTCTGCCTTCGGCTCATCATGATCTCAGGGTCCTGGGATTGAGCCCCGCATCGGGCTCTCTGCTCGGCGGGGAGCCTGCTTCCCCCCTCTCTCTCTGCCTGCCTCTCTGCCTGCTTGTGATCTCTCTCTCTGTCAAATAAATAAATAAAATTTAAAAAAAAAAGAATTTTATTTTTGGGGCACCTGGGTGGCTCAGTTGGTTAAGCAACTGCCTTTGGCTCAGGTCATGATCCTGGAGTTACAGGATCAAGTCCCACATCGGGCTCCCTGCTCGGCGGGGAGTCTGCTTCTCCCTCTAACCTCTCCTCTCTCATGCTCTCTTTTTCTCATTCTCTCTCTCTCTCAAATAAATAAATCTTTAAAAAAAAAAAAGAACTTTTTTTTTACCTACAACTTAGGGCTATTTCTCTGTAGCACAGAAGTGTAGTAATAGTTAATAAAATATTAAATTAGCAAGTTACTGATAATTTATGGATCATTATATTTCAGTATTCTAAGAGGTCTGGTTAATAGCTGGGTAACCTTACAAAACTTTCCGTCTCCTTGTATAAAATTACAATGGAAATTTTTACAACTCTTAAGGAGGACACTTGGTTAGCATACTGTCAGAGTCGTATTGATTTGGTTGTGCTTTTCAATTCTTGCTATTCTTGTTTATTGCTGGTGATTTAGTTATCCAGGGGCAGGGGATACATATGTAATGGTGTCAGTAATATTTCTGGCCTTTAGTTTCCTCATTGTTATAAAATCACATATGTGTTACAGTTCAGGGTATAAATAATTAATTCCTTTAAATCTAAAGCAGATGTTTATATAGACCGTCTTCTGGAGGTTTTTTTTTAGTAGCTTTATTACTATAACTAACTTGTGTTTTGTATCAGAAAGTGGAAATCTGGGGTGCCCAAGTGGCTCAGTGGCTTAAAGCCTCTGCCTTCGGCTCGTGTTGTGATCTCAGGGTCCTGGGATCGAGCCCCGCATCGGGCTCTCTACTCAGCAGGGTGCCTGCTTCCCCCTCTCTCTCTGTCTGCCTCTGCCTGCTTGTGAACTCTCTCTCTCTCTCTCTGTCAAATAAATAAATAAAAATCTTTAAAAAAAAGAAAGTGGAAATCTATGGGATATGTGGGCCTGGACATCTTTTGCCCCAATAGTGTTTATCAAAAAAACTTTGAAAATTACTGTTGCCTTCATGAAGTTGTAGATTGACCATTTTAATCAAGATATTTATTGATTTAATGGATGATATTTCAACTTAGTGAAGTAGAAGTACTCAGTGTGAGGGTATTTTAGCTTGTTAACCCTTCAATTATTCAACAAACATTGAGTACTTGCTCTTATTATGGAACCCATAAGATTTTTTTATCTTCAAACTTTTTCACACTGGTTCCCAAAGGTTTCAAGATTCCATAGTATTTTTCTTGCCTTTTTTTCTGTCATTTTGACATTTTTTACTTAAATTTATATATTAAAATAATTTTCTCTAAAAACAAAGATTTGTTTTGTTTTTAAATATTTTAAAATGATATCTCATTTACAACTTCTTGGTAGTGGTTCTCCTCAAATTATGGTTTAATTTGAGCTGAAAGTTTCTCAAGGCTTTATTTGCCTATAAATAATTACAAATTCTTACCAGTTCTTTGAAGTGAGTATCCTTAGACAGCTTTGTTACCCTATCTTGAGGGTTTTGTTTTTTGTGTGTTTTTTTAATTTTGCGTATTTATATTTAATTTTTAAAAAACCTTTACAAATGTTATTTTGCTAACGGTTTGGCCTTTCTTCTGGTTGATCGAAATTGGAGGAAATGGTACTGTATATTCACATATAAGCTGAGCACTCACATATGGTTCCTTCCTTCACAGAGTTTTCCAAATAGCATAAGAAGTTACTTACCTATGTAATGACAAGATTATGTTATAATTTCCTAATGGTGACCTAACTGCTACTGAAATGGCCTCCTTTTTTATCTTTTGTCTTAGGGCAAAGAAAAAGGTGATTCCTGCACCTAAACCCAAAGTGAAGGTAAGTATTGAACCAAATCTTCATCAGTCATAATTGGGGAATGTTGAAATACATTCTTTTTTTTTTTTTTTTTAAAGATTTTACCTATTTATTTGACAGAGAGATCACAAGTAGGCAGAGAGGCAGGCAGGGAGAGAGGGGAAGCAGGCTCCCCGCTGAGCAGAGAGCCCGATGCGAGACTTGATCCCAGGACCCTGAGATCATGATCCGAGCCAAAGGCAGAGGCTTTAACTTACCGAGCCACCCAGGCACCCCTGTTGAAATACATTCTTAAAATGCAAAGGATATATGTATTTGGCATAGGTGTATAGATATCATACTTTTAAGAAGAGTGTTTTTAAACTTTGTAGAAATCCTAGAACCATTGTATTGCAGATAATTAAATTGTAAGATTTAACCTAATATAAGCTAGAAGCATTCTATAGAATATAATAAATATCCTTTAAAAGCATAGTTGAGATTGCAGATATATAAGGGGAATCCCTAAGCCCCAAAACAAAGAAGAAGTTGCCAGAGTGTTAATCTGTCACAGAAACTTTGGTTGCCTTTAGATGCATTTGCTGATTTTCATCCATCACTTTATGGTTTATTTTTAAATTTCTTTTCAGACTACAGCAGTTAGGGGTTTCTTTGCCTTAAGGTTAGGAATTAGACTGAAACTCTGCATAAATCTGGGACTTTCAAAGGATAACATCTTTAGTAAAAGAAAGGACTAGAAAAAAATTCCACTCACCAGCAGGAAGTTTAAGAAACTTGGGTGTCTTGGCCCGAGTTCTAGATTAGGGGAAGGAAGTCCTTCCTGAGTATTTTCCCTGGTTCAGGAGTTTAATTTATACTCCCTACAAGACCTAGGAAATCCTCAACTTTGAAAAAGAACTTAAAGGTATTAGATTAGTTATTAACCCAGGGCAAATGGCAAATCAAATTCTCTTTGGAATAATGCAATTTCATCCCAGGCCCCAAAGGCTTACCACATATATACCATGTCAAATATGAGCTTAAAATTTGAAAAGACAGAACACATAAGGAAATAAGTTACTATGAGTGAGAGTCAGCAGAAACATCTGACAGAATTAGATCCCTGAGAAGGGCAAGTGATGGATTTATTGGGTTTAGAACATAAAGGAATTTAACTTGTTTAATATTTAAAGAAGGAGAAGAAGGGATTAAAAAATACCAAATAGACAAAGCAGTGTTGGAAAAGAATCATGTATAATCTATAGAAGTGAAAATTGTAGTCATTTGAAAGTAAAATTGTAAAGAAAGCCCACACCCTTTAGGTCTTAGACTTTCCCCATAGCTTTCATCTCTTTAAATAGATGAGTTTCTTGGCTTATGAGATTATGGTCAGTAGGTCAACATGTGTTACTCTGTGGCCTCCTTAACTTTTAGTATTAGAGTCTCTTTGAATACAGAATAGTCTTCTTCTTACCGATGTCATTTGTCTTCTAATCCAAATAATATTGAGCCAGTATTTCATCACATTTGTTGAGTTCATGCATTGCTTTCGCACTTTATTTTTACACTCCTAATACTCTCCCATAAAGTATTGGTTAAGTTTTGATACATCTATTCAAACATATGATTATCAGAATTCTAATAATGAGAAGGGTGGTGTAGGGGAATTACCTATTTTGTTTGTATCTTTGTGATTAAATTACTCTTTCCTTTTCCCCAAATAGAAAAACTATATTATTGATTTGTGTTTGACCTACCACCCCTCAAATACCTATTTTAGTTACACAGGTAATATAAGGAAGTACAGTAGGAAATGCAAATACAGAAAAGTAAGAAGGAGAAAAGTAAAAGTATCCAGGAAAAAAAGCTCTTCCTTTCTGGTACACACCCACCATCCCTTCTTCTGGATCTCTGTCCTTGCCACCCCTCCTTCGAGCCATCCAAACAGCCATTCATTTATTCAGATTGAATTAACATTTTCTAAATGGGGTAACCTGCTTTTTAGACTCAGATATATACTCTGGACAATTATCTCTGCTAGTATAAATTTATATAGTATCTGGTGGGTGGATTTAACATTAGAAGAAAAAATTAAGTTAGGGGCACCTGGTTGGCTCAGTCAGAAGAACATATGATTCTTGATCTGAGGGTTGTGAGTTCAAGCCACGTTGGGCCTAGAACTTGATAGATAGATAGATAGATAGAAAAAGAAAGTAAGAAAATAAAAATGAAACCAGTTTATTCTTTAAAAAAATAAAAAGTTACTTTAAAAATCAGTTTTATATGTGCTACCATTATTATTCCAGTACATTCCCCTACCCTCAGTTTCTGTACTTTTTTAAATAAAAATGGTATTGTCACTAATCATAACTGGACAGATGGCATGTCAAAGCAAATGTGTCTCATATGTATTACCCATTCTTCTTAACAGACAATTTTGACCTAAAGGTAGTTACACTACGGAATTCTGAGAGGCAGTGGCATTTTCAGTCCAGGCTTTTAGAATAGAAGCTTAGACAAATGGCTGAGGAAGTTAGAGTTTTACAGTCTTCTTAACAGATTCTTTACTGTAATACCTTAGAAGGTGATGGTAAAGACACTTCCTCTGCACTCTTTCCCCACTATTGTTAAGGTAAGTGCTGTGGTGTATGAATTGATGTGTAATTCAAGACTTTGGGTTTTGGTTTATTTGGGTTTCTTTTTAAGAAAATCAAAGAAACTTTGAAGTGCTTTTTATGTAATCGTTGTATTTCTTCTTAATCTTAAAAATGCCATGAGTCAAATACTTTATATTTCCCTTTTAAGGGAAACAGCTTTTTTCCTTTTGTTTTAAGATTTTGTTTATTTGAGAGAGAGAGAGAGAGACAGAGAGCACGAGGGAAGGAAGGGCAGAGAGAGGGAGAGCTCTGCTCTGAGCTCAGAGCGCCACACAGACCTGACCTCTGGATTCTGAGATCAGGACCTAAGCTGAAATAGAGAGTTGGAAGCCCAACCAACTGATACGTTAGTCCCAGGCACCCCTAGGTAGTTACTTTTTAATTCTTTTGCTCTTTGAATATTTTAAACTGTGTTCTAATCCTTTTTTCTCTTCTTTGAATTTTGAGACTTAATTTTTTTGGAAAAAAAACAACAAAATGGAATTCTCTTAGGTATTTAGAGTTTTAATTCCCATAACCTTGTTTTCTTAGTTTACGGTGCCTTATTAATAGTAGATACTTCGTAAATATATGTTGAATAAATCAAAATGACCATAATGAATAGAAGACATAGTCTAAGTATGCTTGGACTGAGTCCCAGTTTGGCTATGGGCGGCTATTAGGGCATACAGGGGCAGAAATACAAGGAGCAGAAAGTGAGGGTCAGTATCCTAGCAAAAACCATACTACAGTAGGAGGGTAGAATTTTAGGATAAAGGCAGAATTTTTCCTAGGTATGAGGAGAATAAAAGAGAACAGTCCCTGAACAGATGAATTTGGAACAGTATTTGAAGATCTGAGGCAGGTGGGGTGGAGTGAGGGAGGGTTTCACCAATAATGCAACTAATATATGAATATTTCTTTGGCTTGGTTTCAAGTCTTCTTAGAAGAGCTTACTAAGGTACGGAGGCTTTGTGCAATGTGTCATCATCAGATGCCTTGGCTTCTGAGGACAGTTCAGTCAAGAGCTCTGTCCTCAAAACCGTTTTGGTTTTTTCAGTCTAAAGATTTCCAGTAGAATTTTAATCATTGTGAGAAGTTCTTAGTCCTTTAAGACTAAGACTACTAAGACTAATACTTAGTAGTTGTTTATTAATCATTTAATTTGTTCCAATATAATGCTGTTTATGCTAGGAGTGTAGTCCAAAAAAGGACCAGAAAGCTCCCGCATCCTTGGTGGCTTCCGTTGGCGGCCCCTCAGCGAGCTCTAGCGCATCCGCCGTGGCGTCTGCCAGCTCTAGCTCTGCCCCAGCCCAGGAGACGATCTGCCTTGATGACTCCCTAGATGAAGACCTTTCTCTCCGTCCACCTGCACTGGATCTTGTTTCCGAAGCTTTAGCTGTTATCAACAATGGGAACAAAGGCCCTCCGGCTGGCTCAAGGATAAGCATGCCAACTGCAAAACCTCGTCCAGGACTGAGAGAAGAAAAATTAGCAAGTATCATGAGTAAGTTGCCATTGGCTGCTCCTAAAAAACTAGATTCTCCTCAGACTGCACATTCATCCAGTCTTATTGCCGGTCACACAGGGCCGGTACCAAAGAAACCCCAGGATTTAGCTCATACTGGCATCTCTTCAGGCCTTATTGCTGGTTCTTCAATTCAGAACCCTAAAGTTTCCTTGGAACCTTTGCCAGCCAGGCTGCTTCAACAAGGACTACAGAGGTCGAGTCAGATTCATGCTTCTTCCTCTTCACAGACCCACGTGTCCTCTTCTTCCCAAACCCAAGTTGCTGCCTCCTCTCATGCTCTGGGAACACCAGAGGCCCAGGATGCTTCTTCGTTAACACAAGTAACAAAGGTGCACCAGCATTCAGCTGTCCAACAAAACTATGTGTCTCCATTACAAGCAACCATTAGTAAATCACAAACCAACCCAGTGGTGAAATTAAGTAATAATCCCCAACTTGCCTGTTCATCCCCGCTTATTAAGACTTCGGATAAGCCACTTATGTACCGCCTTCCCTTATCTACTCCCTCGCCTGGAAATGGTTCTCAAGGGTCCCATCCCCTGGTTTCTAGGACAGTACCCAGCACCACTACCTCCAGTAACTACTTAGCCAAGGCTATGGTGTCACAGATGTCCACGCAGGGTTTCAAATCTCCCTTCTCAATGGCTGCATCCCCCAAACTTGCCGCATCTCCAAAACCTGCCACATCTCCTAAACCCTTGCCCTCGACTAAGCCTTCTGCCTCAGCCAAGCCCTCTCTGTCAGCTAAGCCTTCAGTATCATCTAAACTTATTTCTAAATCCAACCCCACTCCCAAGCCTCCTGTACCCCCAAGCTCGTCCAGTCCAAATGCACTCGTAGCCCAGAGTAGCCACTCCAGCGGTAACAACCCAGTCCATAAACAGCCCAGTGGGATAAACCTCAGCAGACAGTCGCCCACCTTGAATTTGCTGCCCTCTAATCGCACTTCAGGCCTTCCATCCACAAAAAATCTTCAGGCCCCTTCAAAGCTCACAAATTCCTCGTCCACTGGAACTGCTGGGAAGAATAGCTTGAGTGGACTTGCAGCGAATGTACCTGCCGGCAGAGGTGGCAACCCAAACTCAAGCGGAGCGAATAGGACTAGTCTGTCTGGGGGACCAGGAAGTGGAACACAGGGTGCTACTAAACCGTTGTCTACTCCACATAGACCGTCCTCTGCCTCAGGGTCTTCAGTGGTCACAGCCAGTGTGCAGGTATGTATGTTACGTACGCTCGTGGGACAAAGTGTAAGGTTGTGTGATCTTTCCTGGGAGTCTATTCAATAACTCTGCATATGCGTTTTTCATAATAGCTTTTTACAGTTTGTGGCCAAGGAGTGTTCCTGATGTTGACATCACAGTAATGGGTATCCTTGTGGATGAGGTTTTTGTTGGGACGTGGATTTTTTTTTTCCGGTAAAGTAGCACATACATACTTTGGCAATTTTTGAAAAACACATAAATCATATTTAGAATGATATGTTGTCAAAGTCCAGAACAAAGCAGTAACTTACGAGTTTAACATACCGTCACTTGTCTCCTTTCTCCCTCTCTCTGTCCCCTGGCAGAAAAAGTTCTGCCAACTTTTTGATTTTTTTTATTTAATCAAATTTGTACATTCATGGTTTTTTTTTTTCCTTTAGCCATTTGTCTTTATTCATTTATTTATTTATTTTTAAAGATTTTATTTATTTATTAGAGAGAGAGAGAGAGAGAGAATGAGAGAGAGGAAGAGGTCAGATGGAGAAGCAGACTCCCCGCTGAGGAGGGAGCCAGGTGCGGGACTCCATCCAGGGACTCCAGGATCATGACCTGAGCCGAAGGCAGTTGCTTAACAACTGAGCCACCCAGCCGCCCTCCATTTGTCTTTAAATAAAATTTTTATTTGGCATGAATTTTGCAGTTACTCATATATAATTCTCTATGTCAAATTACTGTCAATAATCCTTTTATACCACCATTTCCCCATTTTAATTTAAATTTATCTCATAGTGGGAGTGCCTCACTCAGGGAGTCTTTTCAAGAAGGCTAACACATACCTATTTTATCTTAGCTTTAGCATACCTGATCATTTCTGTGCTGTCACACTTAAGTATATAGACTTCTGAGGTCACTAACCGTCTGCCTCCCAATGTTGGATAAATACTGTTCCACTAACCGTTGCTTAGTACCGAGGATTATAGGAAGTCTGAGGCCATTCCAATATTTTGTTCCCTTGTATGTGTTTTCTCTGCCTAAGTGCCAGTAAGGTTTTTTCTTTTTATCCTTGAAATTCAAGTATTATCAAATTGGGCTGGGTTTTATAAGTTTATACCTGGTGGCTTTTTCAGCTCAACAATATTTTGTTCTAGATGTGTTTCATTATCATTTCTGATCCATTTGGCCTAGGTTTGTTGAGAACTCTTTATCCCTCATATTTCATCTCTCTCCTGTGTCATCTTCTCTGTCATTGTTTTCATCTTTCTGTCACTCCTTGTATTCTGAGAATCAGATTTGTCCTCATGTGACCAGTTTGGTTTCTTTAAGATTCTTCTTCCCTGTCCCCATCCCAAAAAGTAATACATATTCACTGTAGGAAAATACACAAAAAAGAAAAATCCCCCATTCCTGGTACTTTTTGGATTCTTGTCAAGAAAATGGGTTTCACATAATATGCTGTTTCGTAACAAGCTTTTAAAAAATATGTAACATTTTATGATGTGTTCTTAGGTTCCAAAGTGTTTTTTGAAAACGTGACTTTTGCTGATTTGTGGAATTCTGTTGTCTGAGAAAGTGTTCTTTTTACTGCTTCCTGTTGATGTGGAATAGGAACATCAAATGAAATAATTTTTACCTTGGTGCTTATAGATGTTTTCTGCTATTGAGTACAAGCTAAGCATTGGTATTCATAAACATATGAAACCCAGATCATCACTCTGCCATTACTATAGGCTGAGTAATGAATTCATTTATTCCAGAATTCTAATATAAAACAAATTCAATTAACTGATACTTTACTAGTTGAAATCTAGGACTAACTGATGTTTTATCTGTGTAATTTTAGTTTTGTCAGAAATGAAATGAAAAAAAAATACTGATTAGGGATTGTATGTTAAAATTTAAGTTATAACTAAGGCCCTTTTTGTAGTACCTTTATTAAAATGTTGACCATGTTTGATGTTAATCCTCAGTTTGAGTAAAGGGGAGAATTATAAGAGAAATGCAGAGTTTTAACAACCCTGCCACATGGATCCTCCTTCCTAGAATCAGTTACTTTTAATTCTCATAGCTTTTTCTGTGTTTCTAAATACTAAGAATGAATGGAAGAGAATTTATTCATTTTATTATTATCTCTTAACTTCTTGTCATGATAAAGCTTTTAGCTGTGTTTATACCATTGCCATTCTCCTGAAAGTAAAATTACAACTTTTGGTTAAATCCATGACTATGTAAAATATTGTCTCTGTTGAGCTAAATCATAAACTATGGTTTCATTTGCTTTCTTATTTTAAGTTTTTGGCTTTTTTCCTGAAGAAACATTGCCTTTTTTACCCCCTTCACTTTGAATTTAAGGTTAAATCTTTCTCTGTCCTTTGTCATCTCCAGAGTCTCTCAGTTCTCTCCCCGCCCAGCTGCCATCTCACCCTTCCCCTTCCTGCCAGTCCTTCTTGTATTTGATCACCTGTCCCAGGAGAACCTAGATACTTAGCATATGAATTCGTTTGTCAGCAGGGAACCTATATGGCAAAATTTGTATTTCCAAAAAGTTAACTACTTCTTTCTGGCTTTCATCCTTTCTGAAATGACTTTATGATTTGAAGGCCTTATTGATCCTGCCTTCAGATCTGATCCTTTTTGTTCTGTCTTACTGGTTTGACTGAAGAAAAGATCAGGAATTGAATAAGGTTTGGGAGAACTTTGGGAGAACCTGTGGTTTGATTTTTTTTTGTTTGTTTTTTTGGCGTAGCCGCTCATTGAAACCTCTTGGCCTCTAGATCCTGTCTCTCTAGAACTCTAACACTAAAAGGAGATTCCCTATCTGTGCCTGTAAAACATTCAGCTCCTATCTGAAAGACATCTTCAGCTATCTGTTCATTCGCAGAGTGAAAAGAACGGGTCCTGAGTTTAACAGAAGTGAAAACCTTTTTGGGTTCAGATTATTACCTCACCCTGCTTTCTAGTTAATAACTTCCTGCCCAAGGCTTTCCTCTTCTTTCTTGCCCTTCAACGTAACTGATATTCTTTGAATCCTGTCTTTGCCACTTTATAATTCCCAAAATAATTCACTCCTTAAGCAAATGTTTCTGAGGTATTTAATATGTGCCAGGCACTCTTCTAGGTGCTGGAGAGCTAGGATAAATACCATACTCAAGGTCTCCCCTGACAGGAGAGAGCATATATTCTAGGTAGAAAGATAAAACATAAATTTTTAAAAAATACGTTAAGTGTTATGAAAAATTAAAGCAATAATATGAAAAAGTGTGATTGCTGCTAACATAGATAAGGGAATTGGGGACAGCCTCTTTCAGGAGATAGCATTTGAGCTGAGAATTGAATAAGCAGGCTAGTCATTTGGAGATATGAGAGAACAAACAGTCCAGGCTAGAGAGATGGTAGGTGTGAAAACACTGAGCTAGGCAAGAGCCCGACGTGTAGGTACGCATGGCTGGGCTAAGGAGAGATGGATGGGTGTGGTGAGGTCTGAGATCAACCAGAACCGTGTGATGGAGGACCTTGCAGGCCACGATAAAAGCTTGGGGTTTTAATCTGGGTTCATTGGGAAGCCATTGGAGGGTCTTTGTTGATTTATAGTTCAAAATATCTCTCTGGTTTTTGTAGAGAATGGGGGGGGCAATTTTTAAAAAATTCTCTCTCTCTCTCGCTATGTATATATACACATATATGCATAGATATATAGAATGCCCACCACAGGAAGAGCATGGTTTCCTTCATATTTTCCCCTGGAAATGAAATATCTAGGTCATGGAAGTATTTTTGATTATGGAGCATTTTCCTGAACTGTTCGCTTGTTTTAGGTTGACAGCTTCTCCTGTACGCTTCCGAATAATATCAGCAGTGGGATACCTGACTTTTGAAAGGTCTCCGTCTTAAAGGAGAGAGAAATTTATGAATGCCATGTAATATTTAGATAGTCTGATGTTTTATTTTAGTTTTATAAACAAAAGTGGACATCTAAGTTTTTTGAAAGTATAAAATGTTACGCAGTTATGGCTTGGTATCATTTTTTATCGCTCAGTTAATTTGGAAAGTTGCCCTAATTTACATTTTCCAGCTATTTTAATACTTCAGTTAGCCTTCTCCAGAAAAGCTTGAGTTCTCCTTATTAGCAGTACTTAATGTTCTTCTCTAGGGGGCTCCACTTGGGGCACATGGTCTTGGAGTGTGTGCCTCATATTATCTGGAGATTACAAGAGAACTATGATTTTAAAAAAACTCTTTTTAATTCTTAAATTGATGCAGGATCCCTTCTATCCAAATTGCTTCAAAGTGTTTTAATTTAGTAATTCTTTCCAGTTTATCCATTTTGTATATCATGGTTGGCCCAGTGAGGAAAGACTAGAAAATAAGAAAAGTAGCCAAGTCCAAGCATAAAGTAATGAAGATTTATACTTAAGTGTTGGAGGAAGTGGTGGTTAAAAAAAAGAAAAAAAGAATGGGTATGTTGACAGTGAGTCCATTTTTTTATGATGCCTAAAAACTAAGGTTCCAAGGCTGGGTGTTGGGAAAGAATGAGACTATTAATGATAGCAGTTGAGATATAAGGTGATGGTCACATGATTACAGGAGCTGCTGAGTTCAGTTGTTGATGAGTTCCGTATCCAAGTGCCATTCCTCCCTGAGCTTGTAGATTCACAAAATTGAAACTGAGATGAGGATATAAATTTGAGAGCTAACAAAGGAGATAAGGGAAGGGAAGGCTATTGGAGAAAGAGTGGTAAAACCAGATTTAAAGCCATCTGGAAGGTGTTCTTCATTTTTTGTTTAGCCCAGTTTAGCCCATTTTTGTTTAGTCGAGTGGCATGGACTGTTAGGTATAAGAAATGTATATACTGTGGCATATATGTATGGGAAGATCACTTATTTTCTCATATATTAACTAAGAAATAAAATGATCACTCCTTTACTAATAATGTTTACTGGAAGAGGAGTGAGCACACAAAATAAACCTGATGATAGTTAACATCGATTACTGACTAAAATTCAAAGAATTCAGTATTCTTGACTAAATTTAGAACTGTAAAAATTTCAGCCAGGGAAACTTAGAATTGGTAAAATAAGACTACAAAAGAAAGATCACAGTTGCACAAACTATCATAGATAATATCTGATACTGAGACAATTTTATTGTAATGTTTATTGATAAGTACATGTAGAAAAGAAAGTCAAAATGGGAAAAGATTATTGCTGAATAGAAAATTGTTCAAATAATTAAGTTAGCTTAATGAAGTATATTTAAGTAATTTCTTAGGGAAAGCTAATTAATGTTAGCATATTTCTGATTTAAATGTACTTTTCATACACATGGCATCAAAGCCCAGCTAGAGGAGTGTTAAAACACCTTTTACTGTAAGAGTCTTTGAGTTCAGAAAAGTAATGAACATGGAAACCAGCTTTCAAGGGTTAAGGAAAAGCTAGGTAATGTGGAGAATGGAGGGTATCATTTAGTAAATTTGATTAACAAAAGGAATACAAATAAGTCAGATTGTTTCTAGGGGTTGAGGAACAGCCAGGAATAACTGTGGTTGAAAAAAAAAAGAATGAGGTCTCTGTATATGACAAGACAGAGGAAACTTGGAAAAAGGTATAAAATACTAGATATTTGTACCAGAAGGTTTGGCATAGGAGGATTCATGGCATAGGTCAGATGGTTAGTTTGGAGAAAAGGCAGGTAAAGCTAATAAAGGAAGAGGAAGAACATCTGGATGGCCTCATTTCTTTACGGCTTTATGATGAAAGCAGGGGGTATTGTGTTACGGGCTCTGAAAGAGTCCTCCTCTGGAACAATAACCACATGGATTGTACCAGGAAAGATGGTAAAACAAACAATGAAATTACCAAGCATTTTCAAAAGACCAAATTGAAATTGTATGGAATTAATGACCCATGGCTCAGCTGGAGGAGCCAGGAGCAGAAGTGGAAAAATGGAAGAAACTGGCAATGAAGATCTAAGTAGAGGATTAATTCCAAAACCAATATGGGTAGCTCTTAGAAATATATTTTTCACCTCAGTCGCCATTTTCTGTCTCATAACATTTCTGTTAGATATAGGACACAGTCTTGCACCCATGAGGATATTGAATAAAATAAATCAATTCAGGTTAAAGATTTGATTTCTTATGTATTTTGACCCCTGGTTTCTGCAGTCCACAGCAGGAGCATCATTATTGGCTAATGCCTCACCTCTGACTCTCATGACATCACCTTTGTCTGTAACAAATCAAAATGTGACTCCTTTTGGGATGCTGGGTGGCCTTGTTCCAGTGACCATGCCCTTCCAGTTTCCCTTGGAGCTACTTGGCTTTGGAACGGACACAGCTGGAGTGACAACCACCTCGGGATCTACCTCAGCCGCTTTCCACCATAGCCTAACTCAGAGTAAGTGGGGTTCGCTCAGTTACTTGGCTACCTAGTTTGACAGAACAGGGAACCTCATGAATTTATACTCATTGAGGGTAGTCCATTTGGAGGTAGTGAAGATTACAGAATTTTTTTTTTTAAGAAATGCAGTTTATTTCATTTACATATGAGTCAAGTTACTGGAATCAGATTTTATGTCCAATTCTTAAAGGAACCATCTATACCACGTTTCTATCTTAATGAAAGTAATAATAAAAGGAAGGCATAGTTACTGGGTTATTTGCATACACATATTTTTACGTATATAAATTTTTCAATGTATGCGCTCTAGTTTAAGGACTCTGAAGTCAGGGGCTAGACGTACCTTAGATAAATTAAACTATTTTCATTTTTTATTTTAAGAGGGCTCAAATCTTAGGTTGAAGATTACTGACAGGTCTGTTTTTCTCTCAGATTTACTAAAGGGTTTACAGCCAGGAGCTCAGCATGCAGCAACACTTTCCCACTCACCTCTGCCTACACACTTACAGCAAACATTCAATGGTAAGAAAGCCACCTATTTTTTCATCTTTTAATATTTACATAGATTTATAGATTGGATTACAGACGTTTTCTGAAAACTGAATGGGATGACAGAGGTTGGAAAAAACAGATTTTCATATCACCAAATCCTCATTAGCAACAAACTCCTTATAAGACAAAAGAAATAGGTATGAGACCCTTTATTACATGTGGAAAAAAAAAACTTTTGAAGACATGTGTTTGTTATATTAAGTTGAGGACAAAGAAGAGGATTCCTAAAACAGTGTACAAAAGTCATGTCCAGTGATTGTAATAATTCATATGTGTTGAAGGTTACTAAGTGCCAGGTGGTCCTGTGATTACTTACATGTATTAGCTAATTTAATCCTTCTAACAGGCCTATGAGTGAGCTAATGATGATCCCCAGTTTTATAGATCAGGAAACTGAATTCGAGGTAAGCAATTTGCCCAAGATGATAATCCTCGGAAGTGAGCTGAAATTCAAATCTGGGAAGTCTGACTTGATAAGCTGTATTCTTAATGAGTAAACTTTTCTGCCTTTTAGCTGATTCAGTCTATATGATCCAAACTGTATGCATTAGATACTTGCAGGCCAGCTAGATCACCATGAAATCTGAAACTAGATAGTAGACACTGGACATCACATATTGGCCTCAAGTTTCTTGCTTTCACCCGCAGTTGACCCCTGGACTGTTGATACTATTCTTTTTTTTTTTTTTGGATACTATTCTTGGAGACCATTTTCAGGATCTTTTGAACAGAAATAACTGTTCAGTTGCCCTCTTAACTTTGGCAGTTGCCTGGGACCCCACTATTCTTTTTGGGCACTGCATTTAAAACGATCTTTGAACAAATTTACGGTTGACCACAAGCAGAAGTGGGGGCTATGTGGCAATCTCGAGGCAGCGGGTTATAATTACTCCTGTAAAAGACCTAAGTGGTAAGCTGCCCCAGACTCAGCCCTCAAAAGAATGACTATAACTTTTATATAGTCTTTTTATGTAGCATATAAACTTCTTGTAAAAAGTAAATATTTTCAGCTTTGCAAGTCATGTAGTGTCTATCACAACTACTTGACTCTGCCATTGAAGTTCAAAAACAGCCACAGATAAATATGTTAACATGAGTGTGGTTGGGTTCCAGTAAAACTAGAAAGCAGTGGTGGGCCACATCTGGCCCTTGGGCCAAACCTTGGTCTAAAGAAACTCACAGTTCATTTCATATGAATATTTTATTTTTGCTAATTTACCAACACCTCTTTGAGTGTAGTCCTACCTTGCCATTTTATGAATTTAATTATACCTCAGGTCAAATCATTGTCTCTACAAACACAAGTACATAAATATCTCATTATAAAAGGAAAAGCCATTCCTTAGATGTTGTCACTGAGATTATTTTAATAGTGTTCTATTTATACAGCTTTTGAAACAATTATCCTGTCTCATTGATCTATCTTTTCTTCAATAGAGGCAGTTTTTTGTTTTACGTTTTACGGGAGTAATTTAGATATCACATGAATGAACCTAGCAATGTGACTTTCATGGTCTCCTCCAGCCTTAGGATAGATTTTATAGTACAGTCATTTGTTCCTTTTCACCTGTGTGTTTCTACCATCCATGCCTTCCCCTGAGTTTTTCTCTCAGGCCTAGAAGAGGGAGGCTTCATTGTCCTTGCTAAAACAGTAACCTGTTAAACATTTTACATTTTCTTAGCTCTCAAGCTCATTGTGTCCTACTCTTGCCCAGTTTAAGAGTAACCAATATTTTCCCAACAAAAGTTAAACAGCCATATGTAAACCTGGAAACCATTGTTCCTAGGAACAGACTTTCCTTATTACTTACAGCTTTTGCCCAGTTAGGACCAAAACAAAGACTCAGCTGGATTTTTCACTTTACCAGTGTGTTACATTCATTTACATAAATAATTGAGAATTCATTATCAAATGCTGTGTCATGGCAAGAAATTTAATTTCACTCGCAAGAAAATGGAATTGACCTTGTCTTCTAAAGGAATTGAAAGATGTCGTAGTCGTAGGTTCCTTAAATGTGGGGATTATGTCTTTTCATATTCCTTTATAATCCTCACAACATTTGACAACAGTTGGCTCTGAAATCAATAATAAGTACTCGTTGAAATAGTATTTCACCTGAAAACCAATTGAACCACAGTCACTTGAGATAAGAGGATTTTTGTTGAGTTAATTTAGCTCCTTTATATTTCTCAACCTCTATAATGCTGTACCGTGGAAGATATTAAAGGTTATCTTTTTAGCAGTGTCATTCACATGCAGATTAAAAGTTAATTGTTCTCTTTGTTTTGTTTTTATCTATTTTTTTTTTATAACATGCCAACCCATGCCAATTAAACACCTCTTTTCTCAGATGGAGGCCAAAGTAAAGGGGACACTAAATTACCACGGAAATCTCAGTGACTTCCCAGCAAGCGATGGAGATGAGACATTCAGCTGGCTGATGGAATCTACCTGATGGGAAAGTCCTCATGTGGTCATAGGGCTGCTGTTCTGTCGATGTTTACATTCTCTCGTCCCAAGCACTGTGGTGAGGAGGAAAAAAAAAGAGAACGTTACTTGAGTAAGCCAGGTGCAGGAGGAAGAAACGCTTTCGTGCAAAGTTAGTGACCTTTGGTCTCCTCTAAAGAAAGACAAAGTTACCATATTAACTGACTTGAAAGAGACTCAGTTGTCAAACCCACAGAAGTACAAATTTGATTTTTCCCTGGGGGAGAAGGAAGGAATCTAAGGATTTGGGTATACTCCATCCATCCTGGGGGTTGGATCTGAGCACCTGTAGACATAATTGCATAATAAAAGGCAATATATCTGGAATTAGGCCAGTTTGTCAGGATAACAATCATGTCTATTTGAGTGGACTATGCAGCAAATTTGCCACACAAATTTTAATGACCCTGTGTCTGATACAGACAGTAGCTGAGTAAATATTGTATGTACCCTCACAAATCCTGAACAAACTTGAATCTTCTCCAGTGTGTAGCAACTCCCTGTGTAAATCAGTGGACTAAAGAGGCTTCAGGAAAGTTATTTTAGCACAGTGATATATATTATTAAATCATCGAGATTTTTAAAGTAAAAAAATTGAGCCTGTTGCTCTTAACAGACGAAACTTAGATGTCCCCTTTTTGTAAAAGGGTCAATTTCGTCTTCCATTCAGAAGCAGGTACTTAACTCTTCTTCAGGTGATTTGTGCATCTGGTATTGACTGGTTAATTCTTATTTCCATTCTTGATGTTAAAATGTGGCTTTCTTCACATTTTTCTCTTCAGAAATGGGGATCTTTGACATAGGGCTGCCACTTTGGTGCTCTTAGCCCTTGCAGGCCTACCACTCTGAACTGTAAATTTCCCCAGCTTCCCCTCAGTTCACAACTTCTCCTGGACTTTTAGCTAGTGGTACTTCAGGTGATTCTTAATTATTGATATAGACAGGTGTAAGTGTGTACTGCACATGCCTCTTCACTGGTCATTCAAATGGCATATATTATATTTTTGGAATTTTTAAGATAGTATTTTAAAGGGAGGAATTACATTAGGATCATGTGTACAAGGGATTATTTTTTATAACAATCACAGTGTATTTTTACTCCCTGTATCCAGTGTAGTGAAATGGATTTGGAGCATTTGGGATCTTAAAGCTTTATTAATATTTACTGAGAATATTGGTATGTGAGTAAACCTGCAGAAAATAGTAAGACTGCTTAGTTATTATAGCTTCCTTATGCAAATACATATTCAACAAAGGATGTTAAGGGAGAAATTTATGGTTCTTTTTGGATACATTTGTTTGGTTGGTTTTTTTTTCCTCATCTTTGGTCTTGTCTCTATCAATCTCTCTTTCTCACTCTCTCTTTTTTTCTCCCTATTTAGACTTCTGAATGTTTTCAAACCATACCCAAGATTGGTGTAAGCTTGATCCATTTATAACATACTAACCTAAAAAACAGCATCAGATTGGTAGTAGCACGATTTGCATGTTTTCATTACAAGTCACCCTATACCTTTAAGTTTATTCAAATAAGTGTATTAACGTGGCCCTTTTTTCCTTTTTAAGCAAAAGTCCCAGATAACCTGTAGGACTGAATGAGTTACCACAGATCTGTTCAGATCTGTATTACCTGTATTTTGACTTCAAAGTCACATTGGCTTGCTTCATAGCAAAAAGTTAATAAATAACTGAAAACTTTAGTTCCAAGAACTTGTTACAGTAAGGCAAAGGATTATTTCAGAGGAATCATTGCTATAATTACTTGTCTCTAAGAATTTAGTTTACCAGTAGAACAAATAAGAATGTTGTGTCCACCCCAGAAGATACTTTGAAAGGATATTGGGATGTTGCCTAGAGGTTTGACTTGATATGTTTGATTAAAGATTGTTTGGTTTATTTAATTAAAAGGAAGCTTACCCAAATCTTGCGTTATTCCAATGTAGTATACCTGTTGCTTTTATCTAATTTGGGAGAAAAAAGTCTTTGCTAATACTGTATAGGAGTTTGCCTTTGGGAAGCTAACCTTGGTTATACTTCCCGAACCACGAGAGTCAGAGTGCATATTAATCTCTCCTCCTGCTGATAGTTGTGCATGTATTCATCTGTTTGTGTGTATACATAAATTTATTTCTATATAAAAATGCATTACTAGTTTAAGTCAGGGAATAATTTCAGTTTCTTAAATCCATCAGTTCTGAATCATGCCACGTGAAGATCCCTGATGATTCTTTTGTTTCCATTAGAGAAGAACAGGATTATCAGTTCTTCCCCCAAGTATTATTTTATAACTAACCAGTAAAAATATCTGGAGGCCCTTGGCTCTGAGAAGTCCATATATATGGAGATGATATTCTATTCTCTTCAGTCTTGATTCCGTGAGGACTGCTGCCAGATCCCGCCCTCAGCCCCATACCACATTTTCACTAACTTATGTCCGTTTCAATCAAGGCTACCCTTTTGTGTTATACAGATGAAACAAGCATCCTTCTATTTCTTAATAGAATAAGTATGATCAGAGAGCTCCTATCTGTAAATACAGAACTATTTCTTTTCTAGACCATAACATTGAAAATGGTGTCCATACTTTATGGGCACCTGTCTTTACAGTTTTCTTACTAAATACAAACATATAAATTGGTTATTTTTTAGCCCAGAGACTTGTGACTCATACTGTATTTTTGCACTTAAAAGTCAAATTATGTTATTTTTTAAAATGTTGAGTAATCAGAAAGGATATAGAGCAATGTGTATTTCTGAAGAGCATTAGCAACATCCCAATGCAAAAATAATCAGCACACTTAATTATGTCCCACTCAGCGGGACTCTTGATTCAGGAAAATTAAGCTGTTTGTTTTCAACTGTCTTGTATTTTAAATTGCCTTCACTGATGTATAAGCTGTTACTGTACATACAAGTTAATCCTCAGTATTCACAAGCAATAACGGTCAGCAGAGTTGTCTTCAGAGATAGCAGTGCTGAGCCTCAGTTGGAGACTGTTTGGGAGCCAAGCGTCAGCTCATTCAGAGCCTCCAGAGTCAATGCAAGCAATAATTCCACTGTAACTCAATGATAATTCTTTCTCATATGCTTCTGAGATCAGAGGGTAAAAGAAATCACGGTTTTAAGATCAGCCTGAAGAAAAACGTTTCGGAAAAAGAAGTGAAGTTAATCTGAAGTCACAGAATCCTGATATTGCAAGGAAATCAGAGGCTTGTGTCCATACATTCTTTTATGCCTGCCACCCCTTTGATGGATGTTGTTAGCCCAAATTACATTTTTTTTTATATATATATCACAGAAGTCGAGTAGGGTTTCTTGCATCACCAAGGTAGGAGGAAGAACCGGGCACATACTTGTTTGGATACTGTGGGTTTGACACCTGTTGAAAACAACTTACTGGAAAAGATTTTTAACCCAGGATTTTTTTTTTTTCTTCCCAAAGCAGATCTAAATTGTTTACTAGCCAGGGTGGAAAGGGCAGGCCTCTCTAGTCTTTCTTCTCCGGTTGCCCTTACCACACCCCTTCCCGCCTCTACTTGGTTCATAACAGTTTCTGAGATGGAAACTCTACTGTTATTCAAACTGCCATTGATTGTGAGAACTCTGTCCCTTGGGACTGTCTCCTAGAACTCCAGTTGTCTATCTTATTTGCTGCTACACTTGTACAATGAACTTTGCCTGTATTGGTCGATTATAATCTGATTTACAGTTCTTTATCTCTAGGAGGTTTTGTCATATCACTTGACCCATATATAGAGTTAGGATACTTTATTTTAGGAGTGTACCATAAAAGCACACTGGTCCCGGAATTCTTTTTATTATCATATAGGTTTTGAATTTGTGTTGGATTCTTTTTGGTTCGTTACTGTTTTGTTTCTCTTTGTTTTAAATTAGAAATAGCAGAGTGAGAAAAATCTGTAATCAGGCCAAGCTTGAGAACTTTCCCTTGTGCTTCAGCACCGTAGTTTCTGCTGACCATATGTTCTCAAAAGGGGCACTTGTACTTTCGATTGTGCATGTATGATTGTTTTGTTTTGTTTTGTTTTTTGCTTTTGTAATAATGAAACAAATGCAGTAGTGGGTAAATGACCGATTACAAACATGTTATGCAATTTTATTTTATAAAATTGAAGGGGAAAAGTTTAACTCTCTGTAAATCATTTCTTAGCTCTGGTAAAATGCTTATATTACTCCTCTAAAACATGCTCAATTCAGGCCTTTGTCTTTGTTAAGTGCCTTTTTTTTCTTTCTTTTTCCCCCTCTTGAAAGTGTTCTCAGATATCCTAAAGTACAGGCTAAAGTCAGGGGATTCAGGAGGAAGAATCTCAAACTTGCCAACGTCATGTCATGCTGTAATATTCTTCCTTTTCTTTATATGTATAATGATATATGTGTAAGATACATACATACATATATATGTGTATATATATGTATACATATGAGATATATATATATATATATATATATATATATATATATATATATATATATATATAACTAGTAGCTGCTGTACCATTGCATCCTTTCCAAACACAGCCCTTTCGATGTTTGCAAAAATTCTGGCTTGTTTATTCCATTGCTTTTAGTCAATTCAAATGGGTAGGTTGGGAAATTGTCTTTACACAAGATACTATCTTCCCCCTTTGAATATCTGTTTGTAGACATTAACAAAAATACTGAAATATAATAAGTCATTTATTTCAATTAAAGTAAATTTAGTGGACTCATTGACTATCTCTGGATATTACTCACTGCTCTCTGCCCTTCAAACTTGGCATGAGTAATATTGGAGAAAGCATTGGAATAACAAGAGTCTTTTGAGGGTCAAGTTGATAAAGGTGCACTGTGGCAGACAAGACTAAAGATGGGGGGAGCTAGAGTTAGAAGCTCGGTATTGTATCTGAGTAAGTTTTGGAGGAAGTTAGCAACTTTGTCCACATTAAACATGCATCATATTTTCTTCTGGAAAATGATTCATACAGCTGCATTATCTATGAAAAGATGAATAAACTTAGACTTCAGATACTCATGTAAACACTCACATAACTGTAGCATTCTTGAAAGATCTTCAGTTTTCTTTTCGCTTATCAGACAATTACATTTGGCTTAATCTGATTTTACAGCTGTTGAGATTTCTCCCTTGAGCAGAATAGCATAACCTTCAGTATCTAAGGTTCATCTGTTTCTTCTTGGAAACAGATATGACACATAAAGGGAGACTAAGTGGAACCAATCCTCCGAGCCCAGTACAAATATATCTAATAAGTGCCCCCTTTTAAAGACATTTTAATTGGGAAGAGGAGACTGGTGGCTAATAGAAAGCAGCGGCTCCTGGTAGAGTTACGGGATAACGAAGCGCCTATCAGGCAGCCTAAGCTCAGACGTGTTACTCTTGAATTACTGTATTTAACAGGGGGAATATCATTTAACCTTCGTGCCTCAGATTACCCATTAGAAAATTGGGTATAATAATATTCACCTACCTCCCAGGGATATCAGAGACTTTACTATTTCAAAAATACTTTGAGTTTTTCTAAAATGTCCTATGTAATTAAAAATGTATTACCATCTTTCCACAGAGGCTAAAAAATGTTTCCCTATGATGGGTATAAAAAGTACCATATGATTTTTAAGTTTAAAGAAAAATCACTGGAATTCTACTTTAGATGCATATTATTTAAACATATTTGTGGTGGGATTAAAATGGTTAGTTTCAGGTTAACAAGGGTTGGGGGGAGTAACACTAAGTTTCTTAATTATAAGTAGGTTTTTTGTTTTTTGTTTTTTGTTTTAGCTTTTATACTGTTAATACATGTGTGATTTTTGCCAAGGTTGTGGAGCTACAGCTAGGTAAAGTTTGGATGATTGGTTATTGGAGTTGATAAATGATCCTGCAAGTTTTATCTGCCTCACTTTTCCATCTTCTCAATTTAATTTCCTTATATCATATGTCTGGTGATGAATAGCTAAGCTTTTAACCTTCGAGGAATGAGTGGGCATTTCCTCGTTCTGGTACATCAGAGATTGTGTGCTAATCCTGTCACTGCGGGTCTATCCAGCTTCATGCCGACAGGGCACGCACAGTCAGCTGGGTAGACGTTAGCTAGTCTACCTTTGTGTAACTTAGGCTTCCTCCACCCTTGAAAGAGTCGGAGCCATCCACTGCTCAGGTTGTAGGAAAATGGGAGAGGGGAGGCAGGATTCACTTCTTAGCTGGGGTGTGGGGTGGGAAGGGGAGGGATAGAAGGCAACATGTTTGCCCATCTCTGAGGAAGGAATGAAAATCATGTTATCCCACCTCTCATCCTAGCATGTTAGGTTGTGATATTTAGAATTTTCCTTTATCGTTTCAAACAACAGCAACAGGAAAAAATGGATGCTGTGTTTGTAGTTAGTGCTAAATGCTAGGCAACAATTGTTAGAGAGTGTAGATTTAAATTATAGCACATATTCAGGGTCAGGAAAGAGAATGTAGAGGGTGAGGAACAAATTACCCAGCTCAAGTGAGTCACGAGAAAGCCCCAGGCCCAAGTAGACAAAGCATCTGGGTTCATTCCCACAATCGGCCAAGGCCCGTTTAATCTAGTGATAGGATATTTTTGTCTTAAAAATCACTTTTTGGTTTTTTATTGCTTTTTTCAAGATAACGCCTTAGTTAGTAACCTCTAAATATCAACTATGCAGATAAGCATACTCTTTATTTTCCACATTTTCCCTCTTTTTCCATTTTTTCAACTACAGCTGTTAAATGACTTCTACCCAAAGAAATAAGGCATAAGGGTTTTGTTGAATGTGTGTTTGTTCCTCTAGAGAAAATTAACAGAAGCATAAAACAGAGATATTTTTTGTGTTCATCTATCCTAAAATGTGAACTTTATATTGAAAAACTTAAGTACAGATCCTTTTACTGGTGCAAAAACTATAGTGAGAATCATGGAATGTCTTTGGGTTGTTAAGATTAAATCATCCCAGTGTTCAGTTCTGAGAAAGTTCTAGATTCTGTGGCACAGTGTTCAGGTTTATAGAGCTGAACAGTTGGTCAGACTCTAATTAAAAGTAGCTTTGAATATTGAATGTTGAATTCTTTTCTTCCTTCTTCTTACCTCTAGTTTGAGCTCTTAAGTTAACCATTTCATCAGCCAGTGGCTACACTAGAATATCAGTTGCATATTGTTAAGAGTCCTGGGAGGAAAGGTTAGACTTTCACTTCCTTTTCTCACTCACTCTGGCTGTCTTTCCTGGGTCTCCACTGCATTCGGAAGTGAAGACTGCAGGCATAGTCCAGGGTACTGTTCCTGTCCTCACACAGACTCAGACAGGGACTTGGCGGAGGCTTATCATCAGACTGCCTTTGAACAACTTTGAAATGAAAAAATGACATTTTTCTCAGATACTCCCAATGTGTCATTTGCTTGAAAGTAGCAGTTTGTGATCTTTATTTAATTTTTTCATACTGTAATTCTTTAACTTCTCAATCTTTCTTATATATTGCCATTTATAGTGGGTTAGCAGTTTTCCAAACTGTCTCCCAAACTGGTCAAGGATACTTTCAGAAATCTCAGCAGTCTAATTAAAGGGGTCTTTATGTCCAGGATTTGGCATCAAGTTCACTGGTGACTGGAATTGTTTTTTCTCTTCTCCCGTGTATTAAAAACTAGATTTCTCTACTGCTATACAGTGTGGTTGCCACAGTTCATGGCTTCCTCTTGGTACTTTTCAAGGTTATTCAAATAAGATGCAGACCTTTGTTAAGGGCTCTTATTTCTCATAATATTCTGCCTTGCTTATTTTCAAATCCTTCCCGCGGAATAAATCTGTTTTGCAAAGGTCTGCGTCACACAGGCCATATAAATTCTTAGAACCAGTTTTATGTTCCTCAGAAAAACTGTTGTACGTTATTTGCTCCCATTTTGCTAATGATAATATAATTCTATTATCTTAAATCTAGTTTTAAAATATTTTATAATAGAGCACTAATGGAAACCTAAGTGAAATACAAAAAAAAGACAACTATTACTCAAGATAACTTGGAAATACTTCTGTTTTTGAAGTTAACAATTCCATCTTCCCTCTAAACACATTTAAGAGTCAATAGTAACTGAGACCAGCCAGTCGGCATGTTTTTCTGTGGGACAACCTGCCTTTAATTTGTCAGACCTTACCTATCTTGTATTTTCTGTCCTTGCGGCCATAACCTTTCCCTATTTTTTTGCTATTCCGTGCTGTTTGCAAGGTTCGTGTGCCCTGGACCAGCACATAAGAGTTTTTCTTTCCCATGCCTGCAAAACTACCAAGGATTACCCTGATTTGGGCTAGGGACACTAAAAGACAAAGAAGTTATTCTCAGCTGATACAAGTATTGCTGTTCTATATAGTTAGTTAGAAAGTTGGCCATCTTTGGTTGACTTTTTAAATCCTGGCTATGCCTACATAATTACATATATCATCTGAGACCTTCCGATAAGCAAGGGGCCTTTTCCACCAGTAGAGGTAGGTTTCCAACCTACAAATAATTTCCTCTGATCTATGGCCAGCCACAGAATAAATTCAAACTTTGTATTGTCCTTTTGTTGGCTGTCATTGAAAAATTATAGAAAGTATCAAAAATCTCAAAGTTCCTTAGGAAGGGTATGTTATCTGGGGCTTGCCCTTGTGTTTTGCTCACGAGACATTGTCAAGCTTAAAAGAAAAGGAAAAGAAATCTCTGGCTGGTGAGAATTTCATGCCCTAAATAATACGTTAATCGGAGTCTACCGAGGTAACTAAGTGATGGATGTTCTCTCTCTTTTATTACAAGCAAGAAAGTTTATTTGCAGTTGTAAAATTATTGTGGGACTGCAAACCTATTTGCTAACTGATTGGGAATAAGGATTCTGATTTTTAGTCTGGGTAAGCACATATTTCCAACACTTGTGGTATAAATTTTGATAAGGGAAAGACTTTTGTTTCGTAACAGAAGGAAAAACAGGACTTATCAATACAGTGAACGTTCACTCTCTAGAGGAACTTCCCTCCAGGTACACATCTTCCTCTTACTTTAGCCGCCTCCACACTTGACAGAGATGCCAACATGTTCCACAACCGATCTCAAAGGAGGGAGCCTAAAGAATTGCAGCTCCTCTGGGTGAAGGGCACTGATTACTGTCTTGCATTTGTTTATAGGGAGGTGCGTTTTTGCTAACTTGAAGGGATATACTGTATTTTAAATAAGTGTGTGACTTAATATTTTGGAATTTTTTTTTTTTCCTCCTTTAAAACTGGACCTGAACACAGCTTTGAGTTGATATTTGTAATAATCTCAGGACCTGAAAGATTGTAGCATTTAGTGTGTCTTAAAAATTATGTACTGTACCAGCCATGGATTTTTGTAAATATACCTGTCTCCCTTTTTTGTATTATTTTAGTAAAAAAAAAAATAATAATAAATTTAAATAAAAGGGGGTGGTGATGACATGTGAATGGGTGTGGGTATGTATGTGTGTGTGTTTGTATAAGGCTCTTTTGAGACGAACTGGTGCTTGTTTAATTTCCGGCTCTACTTAGAGCAGGAATATGGACAAACTGCTGCTACTGAACCCTGCACTGAGCCGAGGTATTTCCATTTTGTCTTTTCCCCGTGGTGGATTGAATACAGGCTGCCAGGAAATGACTAAGAAGTAAAATTCTTCCCACTGCCATCTTGCCTTTGCATTCTCTGTTCTGCACACCCTTTGAACTTTAATGGTAAAGCTTTCCAAACTCTGGGTGTTTTGCTGGTCTCTAGTTTTTAGAGAGTTCTTGTCATTATTTTCTAAGAAGAAAGAAGGACAGGTAAATTTTTTAACCAAAAAATAATCACACATTTCATAAAACCCTGATGAATTGTGGATATGTGAGAGGGCTTAAACATTCCTAAATATGGATCTGTGAATTTAGTAAATTAGCCCCATGGATATACTCCTTCAGTGCAGGGAATTTTTTTTTTTTTCTTTTTTTCTTTTCTTTTTTTTTGCAACAGCCTTGCTCATATTCCAGGTATTGCTAGCAAACCCCTGTTTTAAAGCAGGAGCCTTATTTGATTCAGTGTAGATGTTTCCTGTCCATCCTTCTATGACAGGACCTTTTACATGAGTGTTTTTTCTTTTTGTATGTGTTATGTGTTGTATTAAATAAAGAGGAATGTACATATTATTCTTGTGTCTGTTGTATTATTTGGCTAACGTGGGTTTTAATACCTCATCCTTTCAGTAGCGGTTGAGTATCTGTTGTCTGTATTCTACTGTGCTGGGCGCGATCAGAAACAGAAGGAAAGGGCAGGGTCCCCACTTCAGTGTATTAACAAACACTTTGCTCTCTCACGACAAGTTAAAAGGTAACAGTTCAAAATCTGTCACAAAGGTGTGGTCCATTGCTGCCTGACATAGGAGTTCAGAGCAGGGAAGACACTGGACCGGGGAGATCTGGCAAGACTTTGTCAGTTGGACCAGGTCCCCGGATACTGGGGTTTGGCGAGGACGAAGGGGAAGGGAATGTCCTGAGCAGAGTCAGGGAGAAGCAGGAAAGGGACTGGTCTGGTGTGAGGGGTACACCGGCATTAGTACAAGCCAGACTGAGAGTCCTGGAGCACAGACTCGCTAGGTTCTTCCTTTAGGTTACAGGGCATGTGTGTGTGTGCGTGTGCGTGTGCGTGTGTGTATGCTACCAGGGTCAAGGCTTGAAATGTAGATGTGGGGATTATCCGCAGGAGTGATCATCCACGGGGGTCAGCTGACTGGCTCAGTCGGTAGAGCGTGTGACTCTTAATCTTGGAGGAGTGGGTTCAAGCCCCACACTGGGTGTAGAGATTACTTCAGAATTTCTATTTATTTTTTATTTTTTTAAAGATTTTATTAATTTATTTTCGAGAGAGAAAGATCATAAGCAGGCAGAGAGGGAAGTTGAAGCAGGCTCCCCGCTGAGCAGAGAGTCCATTGCGGGGCTCGATCCTAGGACCCTGAGATCATTACCCGAGCTGAAGGCAGAGACTTTAACCCACTGAGCCACTCAGGTGCCCCACTTGAGAATTTTTAAAAAATAAAGACCAAAAGAAGTGATCATTTAAATCCTTACTTGTAGAACACTTCTAGGAAAAGTACTAATAAGATAAAGGGTAGAAAAAGAAGTCAACCTTAGAACTCTGGGGAAGGGGTGGGGAAAGGATTAAGAGATAGAAAGCAACTTGTTGGAGAAATTGAGCAGTTTGTCATTTATAGATGTATATGTATATATGTGTATAAAATACAAAAAAGGACATATACTCCAAAATATAAAGAGTGGTTGTATAAGTGCTTTTTCTTTTTCCTTTTACTTACATGTATTTTTGGTGCTTTATCATTAACGTGAACTTGTAAAAAGAATGGGCCTCGTGCATAGGGGAGTATAGGCTACAGTTGTTTTTACTAAAAAAACATGTAAGGACAGATTTCCCAGTTCTTGGGAAGTAATAACCCTTAAAGATAATTATTGTTATTCCACTACACTCAACTATGTTGTCACCATCTTGTAAATGTGTATTAACATATTAAAGATGTTGTTGTAAGCAAGATTTTTTTTTTCCGTGTAGGCTCGATGCCCAGTGTGGAGCCCAATGCAGGGCTTGAACTTGTGACTCTGAGATCAAGACCTGAGCTGAGGTCAAACAACTGAGCCACCCAGGTGCCCCTGTAAGCAAGATATTTTTAAATCTATAATTTCCCCAAGATTATTTGAATTTTTTTCATGTAACTCCAATTAACAAATTATGTAAGGCACATAGAACACCTAGGACGATGACATCGGGATCTGCACTAGTAAGCCTTAGCTCTTACCATTCAAATGGTACCATTAGTTCTGCTTTATTATTTATTATATTCAGTAGTTCAGAAAAGTTTCTAAAAAGATAACCAAGCTCAAGGAGTTCAGAATAACCTTTAGAGACCCAACAAGTAATGAGGTAGAGAAATGCAACCAATCCTCCAGAGTTGAATGAGGGTAAGGTGTCTGGAAGGTGGGGTTTTTCAAGGGAGTATAGAAAGATATATGGCGCAGGACGTTATGTTTTATGCTGTCCACGTGGGCAGGAAATGGTGTCAGACCTGAGCTTTGGGACAGGAGAGTGGTTGGCTAGGACATGGGCGCACAGAACAGCAACTACCGATGGAGCTCTAAGGCCAAGTTAACAAATGGGCGATGGAGTTACTTTGCCTTTATAACTTGATTCTAAGAGGGAAATGGATTATACAAAGATTTCTGTGCAGTGATGTAAAAGATTGAAACAGTCATGCCATGTTAGTATTGGTTAAGTGAAGAAAAATAATATTAAATAAAAAACTCTAAAAATAAGAAATGGCAAAGATGTCCAGGCGTTAAGAAAGAGCAATTCTAAGTGTAAATGCACATAGGCACAGAAAAATATACAGGAAGACTTAACACTCCAAAATCTAAAGAGTAGTGGTATGAGTGCTTTTTCTCTATCCTTTTACCTAAAAGTATTTTCAGCAAACATGGATGACATGAGAAAGGGTTTTTTTGTTTGTTTTTAAGAAACAAACAGGTGGGCTTGGTTGAAGAAAGGGAGAAAGAAATGGGGAAAAGGCTCTTCCTTGTCTCATCACTGGGAGAAGGGAAAAGAAAAGACCATATTTCTTTTTTTTTTTTTAAGATTATTTATTTATTTGACAGAGAGAGAGAGAGATCACAAGTGGGCAGAGAGGCAGGCAGAGGGAGGGGAGGAAGCAGGCTCCCTGCTGAGCAGAGAGCCCGATGTGGGGCTCGATCCCCGGACCCTGAGATCATGACCTGAGCTGAAGGCAGTGGCTTTAACCCACTGAGCCACCCAGGCGCCCTAAAAAGACCATATTTCTTCTACTCAGATCCTACTTGATCCCAAAATTGGATCTGTTTTGGAGGGAGGGAAGACACAATGAACTGTTTGATTTAAAATAAAGAGTTCTGGGTGAACACCTGGGTGACTCAGTCTGTAGAGCATGCAGGTCTTCAAATCGGTCATGAGTTAAAGCCCCATGTTGGGCATGGAGCCTACTTAATTTAAAAAATAAGGTGAAGATTTTTTGGGGGGTGGGAAAAGATTATCCTTGCACTTGGGGGGAAAAAAAAAGTACCAAGCCCATGGGCATACATTGAGTACAAAGTATGTCTTTCCTACCCATGGTTCTGTTTCCTTTTCTCGAGTAACCACTGCTACCAATTTCTTCAGTTATAAGTATAAATACGTACCTGACTCTTAAGCATAAATTTAGCAAACATACTTTTTATTTTTCAGTTATCTTGGAGATTATTCCACATCAGTACATGGGGGACTACTTGTGGTATCACCACTATTTATTGTATCTGTTTTTAATTGATGAGCATTTAGATGACTTTCACGAGGCTGACTGTAATGTCTGTGGAGGCACATCGCGCAGACAGAAGTTCACTCTGGCGTAGGTGACAATGACCTGACATACTAGAGGTGACAGTCAGGGTCTGGGATCTTTGATGTTGCTTCTTATCCAAGTAAAGCTTTGAGAAGTACTTGAGAAAACTTTTGTTTAAAAGGGTTTTGAAAATCAGAAATCAAAGCAGAAAAACTGGTTCTGGGTGCATCGCAGGTTGAATTACATGGCAAATCAGATCATGAGCTTTTTTGAAGGATGGCCCCCTCTGATGCCAGTATGCCCTGGTATGTCATGAGGGTCCTTACCTCAAAAACGATGCTGCCCCCCATCAGTGTGTGCCTTGACGTGGCTTGTTTTTTCTGTCTGTATATTTAGCTCTTCTGTGTCCCTATGTCTGTCCCTCTACCATTTTCCCGGTCTTTTTTCTAATAGGTGGCAAAGCATGAAGGAGAACAGGCTGACACCAGACAGATGGGTTCCCAGGTCCCTACTATGCAGCTGTGGCCCTAATTTAGACAAGATGCTTAGCTCCTTTTAGCCTGTTTCCTTATTTCTAGAGCGATGATAGCCAGTGGTGGAGGGCGTGGCCGAATTAGAGACTAGCTAAAGAAAGCACCTAGCATAGTGCCTAGCACATAAGAGTTAATTAATGGTGGCTACGTTATTCTCTCTCTCTCCTGCCTTTTTTCTTAAATTCATTTCTGAAACTCATACTTCCTCTTGCTCTCCTAACTTCCCAAACTACAGAGGTGAAGCCATAGTGGTGTTGTTGTTGTTGTTGTTGTTGTTGTTGTTTAATCTTTCCTTTTTCTTAATACCTGAAGTACAGAAGTGAATAAACATCAGAATTCTTTGATCACCAATGTCAAACCCCTGGCTTAAAAAGGAAAGAGAACCTCCTCTAAAACCTAAAGTCTGTTAAACAAACCAGTAAAGGGAATCTTTGGGTTCATGTAACTGAACCCAGAGTACATGAACTGTACAGCCTGTTGTAGGGGAAGCTTTACCCAGTGATTCAAGGTCATCAACATCTAGCCCTGTCTCTGTGCAGCATTCAAAGGGTCAGATTCCACACTTAGTCCTCTGAAAGCTTCAGGGCTCTCCCTTCGTAGCCAGATGGCCGCTCCAGCTCCAAACTCCATGTATGTGTTATGTGTAGTTTATTTTTGCTTTAGTGTACCTCAAATGCAAAGCAATGCATTAATCAGGGGTCTCGATTCATAGCACGTGGTCATCACCACTCAGTACAAGAACTCATTCTTTCACTTTATTATGTAAAATTCAGTTTCTCCTTCCTTCCTTAACCCCCAGTCCTCCGTATCTCCTAGGTGCCCACTTTATAATGTCCCCTTGCCATCCATGTATACTTCTAAAATAGTGTTATTTCGTGTGCATACACATTTAATTCATACAAATGGTCTGGGGCTATAAATCTTGCTGTTTCCTTCTTTTTTCACTTTTCTTAGATTTGTCCGTGTTGCTATGTGGACATCCTGTGTGTTGCTTATCGCTGCATAGTATTCCACACTATATATCCACCACAGTTTACATATCTGTTTCTCCGAAGGTAGATACCTAGATTGCCTCCAATTTCTTATTATCACAGGAAAGGCTATGGTTAGTCTTCTGCGAATTGCCTGTTCATCTCTGCTCATCATTCAGTTGCGTTTTAGCTCTTTGTTGTAGATATTAATCTCTTACCAGTTTTCGATGTGTTTGATATTTTCATCTGTAACCTCTCTTTTAACTTTGTCTATGACATCCTATATTGAACAGAAAATCTTTATCTTTAATAGTCAAATTGATCCATTTTCTACAGGTATGTGTTAAGGGGTATGTTAGAAGATACTTCCCTACACCTAGGTCACAAAGATATCCTCCTACACTTTCTTCTATTAACTTTATAGTTTTAAATTTGATATGTAGAGATATTGTTCATGCATTGATTTCTGGGTAATCTACAATTGTTGCTTTTGTGAATGGCATGCTATTCTCCATTATACGCTCTAATAGTGTTTACTAGTATCAGGGAATGCTACCGATTTCTGAAAGTTGAGTTTGTGTTCAACAACTTTGCTAAATTCTCTTATTCAAATAACTCATATGATTATTTTATTAGCTTTTCAATGGAGATGATCATATAGTCTACAAAAAATGACAGGGGTGCTTGGCTGGCCCAATCGGTAGAGCGTGCAATTCTTGATCTCTGGGTTGTGAGTTCGAGCCCCATGTTGGTGTAGAGATTGCTTAAATAAATAAATAAACTGGAAAAAAAATTACAGTATAATCTCCCCTCCCAATTCTTTCACTTTTGTCTTATCTTGGAGCATTAGACTGGTCCTTTAATACAATGTTAAAGAGTCGTGGTAAAAGCGACATCTTAAAAAAAAAGAAGAAGAAGAAGGAAAGCGACATCTTTGTTCCTGTGTTCCTTATCTCAGTTTTCTCCATTAAGTGTGGTCTTTATTCTAGATTTTTGGTATATAGTTTTTATGAAGTTAAAGTTCTATTCTGGGACGTCTGGGTGGCTCAGTTGGTTAAGTGTCTGCCTTCAGCTCAGGTCTTGATCCCAAGGTGTTGGGATCAAGTCCCAAATGGGGCTCCCTGCTCGGCGAGGAGTCTGCTTCTCCCTCTGCCTGCTGCTCCCCCTGCTTGTGCTCTCTCTCCCTCTCCCTCTCTGATAAATAAATAAATAAAATTTAAAAGTTCTATTCCTAATTTTCTGGGAATGTTGATCATAAATATGAGTTGGATTATATCAGGTGCTTTCCTTATAACACCAATAACATGATCAACACCTCCAGAAAATTTCTTAGAAATGTTTCCATAATTTTTTTATTCTTATAACCTTTGATGTATCTTTGTTTTCCTCTTTCATTCTTGGTTTTGTTTATATGCATCACTCCCTTTTTCTTCTTCAGTCTTGCCAGTCTAATTCAATCTTCTTCAGTCTTATTACTTTTTCAAGAAACCGTGAATTTCACTGGGTACATACATGTTCATTATGGTTATATCTTTTTGATCTACTGTTCTTTTCCACCAATATATAATGTCTCTCATTTTTCTTTATGATATGTTTGCCCTATTGTTGTTTGGTATCCCAGGTATCTATATATGAATAATATTTCATCGTATGAATATATCACATTTTTATTTATCCATTTATCAGTTGATAGACACCTCAGCCATTTGCATATTTTGGATAGGATGAATAATGCTGCTATAAACATTTTTGTACCATAGTTCCCCTTTATCTAAGTGGTGTATGTTCCAAGACCCCCAGTGGATACCTGAAACCATGGATAGTAGTGACCCCTACATATACTATGTTTTTTCCTATATATACATACCGATGATAAAGGTTAACTTATAAATTAGGCACAATAAGAGATTATCAATAATAACTAATAAAATAGAACAAGTATAACAATATACTGTGATAGAAGTTATGTGAATGTGGTCTCTTCCTCTCAAAATATATTGTACTCACCCTTGTGATGATATGAAACAATAAAATGCCTACATGATGAGATGAAGGGAGGCAAATGACATAAGCATTATAATACAGTGTTAGGCTACTACCCACCTTCTGATGATGTCGGAAGGGAGGTCATCTGCTGCCAGACCATGGCTGACCATGGATAACTGAAATTGTGGGTAAGGGGAACTACTGTACAAGTTTTTGTTTGGCTGTATGTTTTCACTTCTCTTAGGTATGTACCTAGGTGTGGAACTGCTGGGTCATATGGAAACTCTCTGTTTAACTTTTTGAGGAACCACAAAACTATTTCCCACAGTAGCTGAAACATTTTGCATTTCTACTAGCAGTATAGAAGAGCTTAAATTTCTCTGCGTCCTTGCCAACACTTGTTATTTTCCATTTTTTTGATGAGAGCTATTGCAGTAGGTATAAAGTGATACTCATCCTTTTGATTTGCATTTCCTTAACGACCCATGATGTTGAGTATCTTTTCATGTGCTTATTAAGTACATTAAGTGTAATAGTATAATTATAGTACGTAGCTAAGTATATTAAGTATAAAAGTACTTCTTCAAGAAGAGTTCCCAGGGTGCCTGGGTGGCTCAGTGGGTTGAAGCCTCTGCCTTCGGCTCGGGTCATGGTCTCAGGGTCCTGGGATCAAGCCCCATATCGGGCTCTCTGCTCAGCGGGGAGCCTGCTTCCCCCTCTCTCTCTGCCTACTTGTGACCCCTTCTCTCTGTCAAATAAATAAATAAATAAAATCTTTAAAAAAAAAAAAAAAAAAAGAAGAGTTCCCAAAGAGACTTTATGCTATAAACTTTCTAAGGCCTTGCATGTCTGAACTTAGCATTTTTACCTCCTCTGCTTCATATAGTTTAGCTGGATATAATATTCTAAGATATTTTCCTTCATCACTTAGAAAATATGACTTGATTGCTTTTTTTTTTCCTCCAGTATTTGTTAGAAAAACTAATGTCAACAGAATTCTTACTCTTTTGTGGACTATCTGCTCCTTCTCTCTAGCTTTTAGAATTTTGTTTTTGGTTTCAATGCTCTTAAATTTCACTATGATGTGTAAAAATTTAGTTTTGCCATATTTATTCTGTTTGGTGCTCCATGAGATCTATGTATTAGGTGTTTTTTTTATCTTTAATTTTTGAAAGTTCTTATGATTTCTGTAAATATTCTCTCTCCTAAATCTATTTTCTCTCTGGGACACATACAAATATTTACATCGTCGTCATCATCATCTCTTCAACGTTCTTTCATATTCCTCATCTCTTTCCATTACCTTCTAGGAAAATTCCCTGAGCTGATCTGGATCATTGTTCATTTTTCAGCTATGTAGCCATTCTTTTTTTTTTTTTTTTAATTTATTTATTTATTTGACAGAGAGGAGAGAGATCACAAGTAGGCAGAGAGGCAGGCAGAGAGAGAGGGGGAGCAGAGAGCCCGATGCAGGGCTCGATCCCAGGACCCTGAGATCATGACCTGAGCCGAAGGCAGAGGCTTTAACCTACTGAGCCACCCAGGCGCCAGCTATGTAACCATTCTTGTTTTTATCTAATCTATAGGGTTTATTCCCTATTACATATATCACACCCAGTATTTCCATTTGGTTCTTTATAACTGCTTATTTGTCATTATTGTCCTTGTATCTCAGGAAGGATCTTTATTATGCTTATTTTAAATTCTTGATTTGTCTTGTTCCATTCTGGTTTGTCTAGTACAGTTTGTTCCAGTTGTTGTCTCTTGTGGTGTGCCTCTACTCAAATATCTGATTATTTTCACTTGTGAGCTTGATTTTTCCAGGGTTTATAAACAGCTTTCTTAGCTGGGAATGTATACTAAGGGGACCCGCCAAGGTGGGGCCCTAGCATGTGCTTTTAAGAACTGGGCTGGGAGCCTCAGAGGCTGGAGCCTCCCAGGCCCCAGAGTCAGATCTTGACCCAAATTGTGGGTCCAGTCTTGTGGTGATTGTTTTCCGCTAACTTGCTCACAGTGGCTTATTTCTGTGTTCGGTGATTTTTTTTTTTATTATATATCTCTGCACTTTGTACCTTCAGCTATGGGCATCCTTTGAGGCCTAGATTTAAAGTATGCCCCTCTAAAGAGTGTTTGAGTTGCTTTTTCTAGGCTCCTAGGAATATTACCAACTGAGGACCACGTCAAACCAAATGTTAGCTTAAGGATTTCAGGGCCTCTGAGACAGGAAGAATTTCAACCACAAATGCATGTGACTGGTTATTGCTGGTGGTTAGGAACTCTTATAGAAGGTTCTCCATCCTGCTATCCCACCCTGAGCTGAGATTAAAACAGGTCTTGGAGCGCCTGGCTGGCTCAGTCGGTAGAGCATGTGACTCTCAATCTCAGGGTTGTGAGTTTGAGCCCCATGTTGGGTGGGTGTAGAGATTACTTAAAAAAATCTTTTAAAAAAAGCAAAACCAGAAAAGTCTCTTCGAGTGAGATCAGGGATATTTTTTTTCATTCCCACCAATGAGGTCAATTTTGGGGGTTCCATCATTTTGTAAGAGGTTTTTTTTTTAAAGATTTTATTTATTTATTTGACACAGAGAGAGAGATCAGAAGTGGGCAGAAAGGCAGGCAGAGACGGGGGGAAGCAGGCTCCTTGCTGGGCAGAGAGCCCGATGCGGGGCTTGATCCCAGGACCCTGAGATCAGGACCTGAGCTGAAGGCAGAGGCTTTAACCCACTGAGCCACCCAGGTGCTCCTGTAAGAGTTTTTTTTTAATAATTCTTTTTTTTTTTTAAGATTTTATTTATTAGAGAGAGAGCAGGAGCAGGGGAAGGGTTGGGGGACGGGTTGGGGGAGGGACAGGCTCCCCACTGAGCAGGGAGCCCCATGCAGGACTAGATCCCAGGACCCTGCAATCATGACCTGAGCCAAACACTTAACTGGATGAGCCACCCAGGTGCCCCAATTCTTAAGAGTTTTTGCTCTGACCTACCCCCATACTAGTCTGAGGCCTCCTTCCCTTCTGATGGCCTTTAGCAAATTGAAATCCAGACTCTAGACCACCAGGGAATCAACAGATCTCTTCAGGGCAAATGCTGCTGTCAGTGTTCACTCTCCTATTCCTCTTTGTCACCTCTGGTTATTCTGGCTCCTTTACTGTCAGCTCTGTCATGTTTTGAAAAAGTGTTTTTTGTGTGTATTTGTTAAAATCTCACCCAGCGCTTATGGTGTTTTATACTGAGAGAAGTCTCTGCACATCTCATCTTTCATGTCAAAAGCGAAAGTCCTATAAATATTTTGTATAAAATAGTTTCTATGTAAATTTATAACATGTACATGTTAATATTTAACATAAAATTATATATGCTCTTTAGTATTCAATTCTATATCACTGGACATTCACAGCCCAGTTCATAAGTCAAACTATTGCCTGTCACCCCCAGTGCATCAGGTGTCCTGAGGAAAGGTCAGGAGTTCCATGAGGAGGAGGGGTTGACCATGGCCACTTCATTTACTAAAATAGGACTCTTTCTGTGTCAGTTTCACCAGAAACCCCAAAGGCTGAGAACAAAGCAGTAGGCGCCAAGTCTGTCCACATTCAAAAGAGAGGAGCAGCTAGGTCACCTATGCCACCCGTGCTAAGAGACTGAAATGGATCCTGGGAAGCACTAGCTCACTACTGGGAAGGATTAGCTCAGCATCCACCCCAGGAGATGTAAGAGAACGTGACGGGATTTCTGTGGACGTCGTTGTCCATATGCTGGATGTTTCCCGAAGTCTCCCCAACCAGGAGAGGGTGGGGCTGCTTCCTCTTTGCCTCATGCCAAATGAGGGGGCACTTCAAGAGGACCGTTTGAAGAGCTTGACACATCCTGTGGAGTTTGAGGGACCGGTGTCTGACTCCCTCCCTCCTAAAAGCCTAAAGACAAACCGTCGGGTGGCTAGCTCCTTGAGAAGACAGAAGAGGAGAGAAGCCTGCGTTCGGAATGGAATGGCTTGCATTCCCAAAGCTCCCGAGTTCCTGTGGGCCTGATGTGGTTCTCAAGAAAGGAAGTGAGGTTTGGTCATTTTAAGAAGGAATCCAGCTGAAGGGAACTCCCGGAGGGATGAGATGACATCAGTGGCCGGGAGCCTGGGGTAGGAATCCTAACTAGAGAAGGCGCGGCCTACAGGGGAACTTCAGGTGACAGATCTCCGGGGTCGGACAGAGTCTGGAGAACCCAGGAGGAAGCACGCGTGAGGAAAGCTCCTCCCAGAGGACACTAGCACCAGATGACATGTCTGCCATGTCAGAGCAGGGAGCGCAGGCCCAGAACGGCAGCCGCGCGGAAGAGGTGGTGTGTGGGAAGTCCGAATGACGCAGACCGTGACTCCCGTTCTCCCTCAGAGGGCCCGGCTGGGGAAGGGGAGAAGTTGGACATTAACTGACATTTGAAGTTTTAATAGATGACTGGATGAGACTTGTCAACGCCCAGGAAAAGAGGCTATTTCTGAAATGATGAGGGGGAGGCTGGTAATTCCTCAATTTCTTCAACCCGTTTGTTACTTTACAGAGACCGGAAAAGGCCGAGCTTTCCTCCAGGCAGAAGGAAAAAACAAAGCATCACAGCAGGTTTGTTGGGGTGCTCATGAGAACATCAAGTCGCTGACTATCGACCTCTGACAAGTCTAGCTTGTTCCACAAACAGGAACTGCATCTGAGGAGCAAAGAGCAGGTCAGGGAGACGGAGAGGTGGGCCGTGTCCTCCACCTTTCCGGCCCTTGGCAGTCTCAGCCGACAACGGGGAGAAGTTCTACTGGGTGAAGTTGGGAGTTCTAATGTTATATGGCCTGGACTTTCTTAAAACCAAAGAAAAAGGGCTAATCGTCCTGTTAGCTCTTGGAATAGCTGTGTGAACCACCCACAATTTCGTGCTGGTGAGGTGGAATTCAGCCAGGAGGTTCGTGAGCTACGGTGGGGAGAGGAGTAGATGGCTGCTCTCTGCCTGCATCCAGCAAGTCGGCTTGCTTGTTCTTAGTCCCATTTACTTCCGAGCATTATAACGTACTGCAGTTTATAGGCTACAGGAGGTTATCGGTTAGGTTAACTTGATGAAAAGTAATACCTTTCAATAGAAGAAACTACTATGTAACGCAAGGTAGCCGTGAAAATCCTATAAACCGCCAAGTGACTGAGTGATTATCTTGTTGGGAAGTATTTACAAGAGTTGTCAAAATGAAAAATTCCTATTTTTCTTTTACAAGAGAGGCAAGTGTAGCAATTTCTTAATTGCCCTCCTTTTCCGTGAGGACGAGAGGCTATGGGGGGACGCTGCTGCGGGGTCCACAGTCTTTTGTCAGCCAGCATTCATTCCCGAAGCCTCTGTGCTGCTCTCGCTCTCTGTGGTCCAGGGACCGGAACTACAAAAACGACGTCTCCCAGAATCCTTTACCTTCAGCATTCTGGATGCACTTTCTTTCTGCCAGTGTATGCAGGTGGAGATTCTGTAAGTGGGAGGAAAAAAGTGGTATTACTTTTTTCTTCGGCAACACCTAGCAAAATGGGTAGGTCACGGTAGACTTCAAGTTCTGCCCTAGGCTCTAGGTGATCTGTGATGGTCACAGCGCCTAGTAGCTGGTATTGGGAAGGAAATGAACATGCTGAATGGGTCTTTTTAAGTTAGAAATCATTTTTTAAAGCGACAAAGGAGGCATTAACTGCCATTTTAAAAGAAACTCATGTGATGAAGAGAGAAATTTGAAAATCGGTCTTTAGAAATACTCATCACTATGTGATTCTGTTGCCCAAAATGATGTGTTAAACCAACATTTTCAAAATACTGAAATGTACTGAGTTACATTGTTTTCAATAAAATAAACACTACTCTTTCTTTGCTGAGAGAACTTAGGACTTTTTTTTTTTACCGTTAGTAAATAAAATAAAAATATTTTGCAAATATTGTGTATTTTATTTTTAAAAAGAGCCTTTTAATTCTATTTTGTACGTATTTTTAACGTATGTACTATATTTCTCAGTAGTGCATGTTTAAAAATAAATGCAAGTACTTATGGGGGAGGCACAAGATTTTTACCATTGTGGCTACACAATCAAAAAAGTTTAGAGGGGCACCTTGCTGGCTAGTCAGTGAGCTCAAGCCCCATGTTGGGTGTAGAGTTTAAATAAGTAAATAATTAAATTATCCTCACTAAAAAATGAGAAATCACCACTTTCAGACACCATCTATAGTATCACACCTGATGGAAACCAGTGCCTACACATGTATATTCTCTCAGATATGTCCTCTTTCATTAGTCCTGGTGCTTTCCCACCTAAACCTCCCCCAGAATCCCATGTGACTGGCCAGGGAGGTAAGTTACTGCTGTAGTTGCAGAGTTAAGACTGAATCCTCTGGAAACAGACCACAGTTTCACTGGTCATAGAAAAGTTGTCCCAGAACTCGTCCTCTTCCCTTACAGAGCTTGAAGGACAGAATGGTGGCCTCATGATGGCTGGGAGAATGGAGATTGGGTCTCTCTACTTAAATGTACAGGTACTGTCCCACCCTGTGCAGACATGTGCACACACACAATCTCAAGATGCTGGATCCCTCCCCATTAGTTGGGTCTCTGCTCAAAGGTCACCAAATCGGTAAGGACATCCCTGAACATAAATTAAGCAGCAGGTTGCAATCTGCTGCCCCCAGCTTTACTTTTCTCCATAGCACTCACCACTGGTTGATAAATTTGCTGTTTGATTAGATTACTGTCTGTCTTTCTAGAATGGAAACCTCACGAGTATAGAAGTTTCACTTTTGCTTGCTTTTGCTTCCCTAGCATCTAGAAGAATGCTTGACTCGTGGCAGATGCTCAATAAAAATTTACTGAGTGATCAAATAGTTGCTTTCCCAGCCACCCTTGACCAAAACCTGGGAACAGGATCCAGGCCATGCTAATGAGAAGTCCTCACCCCAGGACGTGGCTCTTAGGTAAAGATGTCATCCGTTGTGGCCCAAGTAAAAGCACAGAAACCACAGGCTATAGCCGGTGTCCTGGAGCAGGGACTCTGGTCCCTGGTGTCCTGGTGCCCAGCTCCTGTCCACTGTCATTGTGTTGGCCTTGCAAGCTATTAGCAGTTGTTTTCCCTGGATCGGATTGGAAGCAGGAATTCTGGGTGAGATCTTTGTCTGTGTGGCTTCTTAGTCTGATCTCTGGCCTTATCAGGAAATTCTAAAAATTACCCAGAATCTTTTTAATAAAAATCCATTTTCTGCTATAACTTTAAAAATATATTTTTAAAAATATGCTTTGGCGTTAGATTGCCTGGAGCCAAATACAAGCTTTCCACAGACCAGTTAATTATGTTGACTAAACCATGAAACTATTCTGAGATTGTTCCCACATTTGTAAGTGGGTAAAATGAGATACTACCTCATAGGATTATGGCCAAGGTCAAGTGAGACTTTGCCTATAAAGGATGTCACTGGTCACACACTTGCACTCCTAGGTTATATGAGGCCAACAGAAGGGTTTTGTTTGATAAACTGCTTTTTAACTTGATGCTAACATTTAAAAGTTAGGGATTTCATAAAAATGCTGGATTTATAATTATTGAAAAGTCAGTGGAGTGGCTCTCCCAACACTGGCAACACATTCCTACTTTGCAACAATGAGATTGAGCTACAAAGCAGCTAGCTCCTTTGCAGTAGGTAGGAACCCACCGGGCCGGATTTACTCTTGTGTTACCCGCCTGGTCTCTGCTGCAGGGATTTGAGTTTGTAGCCTTGTAACTAGGAACCTCAAGACTTTCTAAAGCTGCAAAGTTGAGAAATTTAGCTCAATTGTTCCCACACACTTTGTCAGACTGATTTACTGGTTTGTTGTTGCAGATTAATTCCAAAACTTAGTGGAATTATTCCCAAACAATAGCCATCTTATCATCTTTAATGATTCTTAGCATTAACTGGGCTTAGCTGGGCAATTCTCCACTCCATCTGACATTGGCAGAGACTGTGGTCTTCTGGAAGTGCCGCTGGATTAGGACATTCAAGATGGTTTACACACAAGGTTGGCAATTGGTGCTGTCAGCGGAGAGTTCACTTGGGGCTATCTCAGTACTCCTCCATAAGCCTTGGGGATGTCAGAGCCTGGTAGCTAGATAAGACGCAGAAAGTTAAAGTTGCCAGTTTTAAGGCCTGGTCTTGTATAGATGGCTTAGAAGGTCACTTCTATTGGTCAAAGCTAATCACAAGGCCAGCTCAGATTCAAGAGGGGGAGGGGTGGGTGGGAAGCGAAATAAGTTTCACCTCTCTTTTTTTTTTTTTTTAACTGGGAGATTTTTTTTTTTTTAAAGATTTTATTTATTTATTTGTCAGAGAGTGTGTGTGTGCACACAGGCAGGGGGCACAGCAGTCAGATGGAGAAGCAGGTTTCCTATGGACCAGGTAGCAGGTAACCCGATGCAGGACTAGATCCCAGCACCCTGGGATCATGACCTGAACCGAAGGCAGCCTCTTAACCAACTGAGCCTCCCAGGCATCCCAAGCTTCACCTATTAATGTAACGAGCAACATACTTATAAAAAGAGAAGACTCTGGGAAGGCCATCTTTGGAGGCTAGTGGCTACATGTAGCTAACATTTCATGATTAGTTACTCTTTCTTAGTGTAAGAATGGCTTAAAGCAGAAGAAGAGTCTCTTGGCCATTCAGTAAAAAGGAATTCAGAATTACTTATTACTCTGTACCACAACATATCAAGTTATCAAAGACCTAATCGAAGACCTACTTCCAATAAATTCTCCCACTTCCTCAGAACTGGCTTAAATTTGCTACATCTTAGAAAGCTGGTTAAACAAATTTATATTGTTAAATTACAAAAATTATTAGCTAAGAATCTATTGTTTTAAGCAATGTCGCCTTCCTGAGGGTAATGGAAGGAGTCTGTCAGTTTCCTAGTGCTGACCAGGAAATTTCCACACTCACTGGTTATAGGTTCCGTTTCTGAGGGTTCTAACTGGAGTCAGGTTAGGTGTTAATTCTTGATTTACTGACTTGGGACCTTAATTAAGTGAGGCCATTTTTAGCCTGTGGTTTTCTAGTTAACAATATTAAGAAGAGAATAACTGATAACATTCTCCCCAAACCCTACTGCAGATGTATCTTTTAAAACCAGATACTTACGGGATACCTGGGAGGGTCTGTCAGTTAAGCATCTGCTTTCAGCTCAGGTCATGATCCCAGTCCTGGGACTGAGTCCTGTGTCGGGCTCCCTGCTCAGTGAGTGGGAAGCCTACTTCTCCCTCTCCCTCTCCCACTCTCCCTGCTTGTGCTCTCTGTCAAATAAATACATAACATCTTAAAAACAAAAAACAAAAAAAACCCAGGGACCCCTGGGTTGCTCAGTTGGTAGAGCAGCTGCCTTGGGCTCAGGTCGTGATCCCAGGGTCCTAGGATTGAGTCCCACATCGGGCTCCTTGCTCAGCAGGGAGCCTACTTCTCCCTGTGCCTCTGCCTGCCGCTCCCCTGCTAGTGTGTGGGCTCTCTCTCTCTGACAAAATCTTAAAAAAATAAAAAAATAAATAAATAAGGGGCACCTAGGTGGCTCAGTAGGTTAAAGCCTCTGCCTTCAGTTCAGGTCTTGATCTCAGGACCTGAGATTGAGCCCCGCATGGGGCTCTCTGCTCTGTGGGGAGCCTCCTTCCTCCTCTCTCTGCCTACTTGTGATCTCTCTCTGTGTCAAATATATAAATGAAATCTTTAAAAAAAAAAAAGCTTAAAAAAAACCCCAGATGCTTGTGAATTATAGGTTGATAAATATTTTATGAATGTCACAGGGACAGATTAATTCATATTAAGTCATTCTAGTCTGGTCTCTAATGTTGATTCTGGAAGTCAGGATTCTAGCTGGACTATGAACCGTTACCTCAAAGTTGGCCACAGCTAGAGCTGGTGGACCCTGACAGGGACCCAAGAGGAGGGAGCTGTTAAAAGTGGGAATTGAGGGGTGCCTGGGTGGCTTAGTGGGTTGAGCCATCTGCCTTTGGCTCGGGTCATGATCTCAGGGTGCTGAGATCAAACCGCCCATCGGGCTCCTGCTTCTTCCTCTGCCCTTTCTCTCCACGCTTTCTCTCAAATGAACGAATAAAATCTTTGAAAAGAAAAAAAAAGTGGGACTTCAGGAATCTGAGCAGTTGCGTTTTGGCTCATGGGGAAGGTGATGGGGTGGAGACATAGGTATCCTATTTGTAAAAGGTGAGGTTAACATGTAATCTAGAGAACCTCCAAGAGCTCAGAGGTGAATTGAGTCATTTCAATTTTACCATATTGCCCACAAAGGCCTAGAGCAGTGTCTGACCTAGACTTCCCGAGGAAACTGGAAGGCCAGTTAGATAAATAGGAATATTAACACAAAATGGTTAAACCTCACGTGGAGGGAATAACAGAGGAGTGGAGAAGACAATGAGAGCAGTTGGGACACCAGGCGCAGAGGGTGTGAGGAAACGAGGGGAGATGATGGTTATGACACAGTCAAGGGTCCAATAGTCTCAGGGGCAACGGGGAGCCACTGCGAGATTTTAAAGGAAGAATTAAGGTCGCCGAAACTCAGAAGTGACTTCTCCAAGTTATACAATTGGAAACAGAACCAGAAAAAGAGCTTCTAATTATTTCTAATTAATTCCCAGTGAATTAATAAATTCCCGGTGTCCCACGTTTATTTCCGACCCGGCAATTCGGAACATAACGTATACGACCCTAACTTGCCAATGGCTCTGCGGAAATGGCCTCAGCGCTTCAACCGGAAACAGAAAATGACCAATGCGGACGCCACCTAACGGCGGGTTGGAGGCAAGCTAAATCCGGAAAGCCGCAACACCGGAAGGGGCCGGCTGTTTCCGGTAAAAACCCGACGCTGCAGAAGCTCAGAGGGCGAGTCTCCGAGATTCGGCCAGTGTACCCAGCGCGCGCCGCTCCGCGACATCGCTTGCCCACTTTTGCGCAGGCGCGGGGGCTACAGGGCAGGCAAACGCGTACGCAAAACCGTGCGCGCGCCCGTTCTCCGTCCGGCGCATCGGTGCTGTTTCGAGGGTAAAGCCTTTGGAGCTGGAACGCGGGCTCTTGTTCTCTGAACTACAACTCCCAGCATGCGTCACCCCTCATATTGGTACTAGGTGTGGTGTCTTAGGATAGGTTAAAAGGAGACCTAAATGACGATGACGTACCAAAGAGGAAAAAGAATTGAATACGTTGCTGGAGCAACTCGTTCACAGAAGCCCCAGTGGCCTAATGGATAAGGCATTGGCCTCCTAAGCCAGGGATTGTGGGTTCGAGTCCCATCTGGGGTGGCTGCCTTTTTTTTTGCCCTGAAAATGACTCCTGCCGTTTTTTAAAGAACGACACCGAAACTTAATTTTACTTTTTTAAAAATGGGAAGGATATGTGTGATTTTCCCAGTAATAAGAATACTCCATTTCCTTCCGAGCCGTAAGATTTCTGGGAAGTTAGTACTTTGAATTTTGCTATCTCCTCGAGATACCAAAACGTATCTTTCCTGTTGTTTCCCAACAGGCGCACTTATTCTCAAGACTCGGCGGTCAGCTAATGCCGTTTTAAATGACGCAGTCCAGCAAAGAAACTTTCCCCTAGCCCAGCCTTTCTCACTTTTTTAAGGACCTGGTAGGTCAGTTAGACTCGGCTTTCGTTTGCTTCTCTCTTAACTCCTTGGGACGCCGCTCGGCGTTTGATTAGTAAGGCCCTGCAGAGTAGGGAAGTGAGATAGTCCAGTACTCTGCCTTCGGTGGGGGGAACCGAGCAGTCTGCGTCCGACCGTACCATTTAGCGGCTGGGCTCGGGGGAGGGAGTTAGAGGGGGCGTAGGGCGCCATTGGGCATCACGCTCTGAGGACGGGAAAATGGCGGCCCTAGGGTCCCCGGCGCGCACTTTACGAGGTCTTCTACGGGAATTGCGCTACATGAACGAGGCCACGGGCCGACCCTATCGCGACACCGCGGCCTATCGGTACCTCATGAAGGCTTTCCGTGCACATCGGGTACGGAAGCCCGAGTCCCATGCTGCAGCGTCCCTTCCCCTGGGGGGTAGGGTGGGGGTGGGGGATCAGGGCAGGGGTAGGGATCATTGGGGCTCAGCGCCTACATTTTCTATCAGCGACCCTCCCGCCCAGCCCTGGTTCTGGCCAAACAAATCCAGGCCCTAGACCCTGGTCTCCCAGGAATTAACCAAGGACCAGCAAGACAGCAAAGTCGCCCTGGGATGGAGTCGTCCCGAGGATTTTATTGGCTGGTCTTTTGCAAGTGCAGAGGAGAAAGATCAGTGAAGTGGAGGAGATGGGGGAAAAGATGAGATGTACTTGGAGAGTGTAGGGTTACTAGCTACGGCATCTATCCACCATTCTCCTTGCCCATCCTCTAGTAGTTATTCTGAAAACCAGTTTTTGAGGCAGAAAAGAGAACTGTAGTAAGATGAAAAATATTAAGAACTTGGCAGACACCGTGTTGTGCTTGTTTTATCTCATACCCCACTTAGGGAAGTGGTGCCTTGTAGAGCTGAACTAGAAACCTGTCATGAGATTGTGCTGTCCCAACATTAATGTGATATCTGATCGGATAGATTTTTTCCTTACTTAGCCGGTAATTTGAATATATGGGAAGCCATCCTTGGGAAATTCCTTTGTGAAATCCACATTCCATATTCCCTTTAGGCAAGAGCAGGTGGAAGCGGTTTTATTTTTTAAGTGAGGCAACTGAGACTCAGGGAAACTGACCTGTGCAAGGACATATATAGGAACAGATAGAACCTTGGTTCCCAGATAGGGGTCTTCCATTTAATTGTTGCCTGTGGAGTTAGGACGTATCGGGCTTTGAAGTTGAAAGCAATCTCTGAAATGATGGGTTAGAGACTCACTTTGCGCTGTAGGGTAGGAAGGTTACTGTCTTTTGAGCAATGTGGGAAAAAGGAGAACCAGGATCTTGTTGAATCTTTGAGCCATGGAAGTTAGAGTGCAATATTTTAGAACTAAAAAATAAAAATATATATATATATATTTATTGAGTAAACTCTATTCCCAACATGGGGCTAAAATTCAAAAATTTTCTTTTTTCTTAAGATTTATTTATTAGAGGGAGAGTGGGCAAGTGGCAGAGGAAGAGGGAGAGAGCGAGAATCTCAAGTGGACTCCACACTAAGTGTGGAGCTGCCACGGGGCTTGATTCCAGGGCCCCGATATCATGACCTGAGCTGAAAAACCAGGAGTCTAATGCCTAGCTGACTGAGCCACGCAGTCAGCTCTAAAATTCAGAAATCTTTAAAAGGTCAAAATGTTAGGGACTTTCGGAACTTGGCTAAAATTGTGATTAAGATGCACATGAATCCTGTCTTTTAAGAAACTTGCAGTCCAACCGAGGAGCCTTATAGCAAAGCACTTAGAATAAGTGCTAAGAGAATAAATAGGAGGTCCTAATATAAAAAAGTAGTGAGATTTCAGGAGGGAACTCAAGGGTGGGGTGTGGGGCAGGAGAGGGAGAAGCAGACTCCTCACTGAGCAGGGGAGCCGGATGCTGGACTTGATCCCAGAACCCTGAGATCAGGACCTGAGCTGAAGCAGATGCTTAACCGACTTGAGCCACCCAGACACCTTCATTCTAAGATTTTTAAGGTGACATGATTATAGTTGTACCTTATGGAGGCAACATTATGGCCCTTGAGAGAGGCTTGGTAATAGCTCTCAAATTCCTTGGAAATACATTTGAAATTCATGCTACAAATTCCAGACACACCATTCTGTGGAATGCATATGAGGCTATGAGGAATGCTTTCTGTTTCTTCTGGCTCAGAGCTAACTCAATAACCATCTACGCCCATTTTCTTTATCTTTTCTTTTTTTTTTTTTAAAGATTTTATTTATTTATTTGACAGAGAGAGATCACAAGTAGGCAGAGGCAGGCAGAGAGGAGGGGGAAGCAGGCTCCCCGATGAGCAGAGTCCAGCACGGGACTCAATCCCAAGACCCCGAGATCATGACCTGAGCCGAAGGCAGAGGCTTTAACACACTGAGCCACCCAGTGAGCCACCCAGGCGCCCCGTTCTTTATCTTTTCTTAAACTGAAGGGGTTCATTTAGGGAGGAACCTCTGCTTTCTCCTTAGAGAAAATACAGTTTTACTTTTTTTTTTTTCTCCTTAGAGAAAATACAGTTTTACTTTTTTTTTTTTTTAAGATTTATTTATTTGAGAGCAAGACGGGATAAGCAGGAGGGGGAGAGAGAGAGATCTCCAGCGGCACCGTGCAGAGCAGCACTCTATCCTGGGAACTTAGATCATGACCCGGGCTGAAACCAAGAGTCAGATGCTTAACCAGCTGAGCCACTTAGGCGCCCTGAGTTTTCTTTTTCATTTGATCTTTTTTGGCCTCTTGTTAGTCATTTACTGTGTATACTGTTGGGTTTTTTTTTTTTAAGATTTTTTTAAAAATTGGGGCGCCTGAGTGGCTCAGTGGGTTAAGGCCTCTGTCTTCGGCTAAGGTCATGATCCTGGGATCAAGCCCTGCATCGGGCTCTCTGCTCAACAGGGAGCCTGCTTCCCTGCTCCCCCCACCTGCCTCTCTGCCTATTTGTGATCTCTCTCCCTCTGTCAAATAAATAAAATCTTTAAAAAAAATGTTTTTTTAAAATTTATTCATGAAAGACAGAGGGAGAAGGCAGCTCCCCACGGAGCAGGGAGCCCAATGCAGGACTTGATCCGAGGACCTTGGGATCATGACCAGAGCTGAAGGCGGACACTCAACCGACAGCCACCCAGGCGCCCCATTTACTGAGTATATTGTTTTTTTTTTTTTAAAGATTTTATTTATTTATTTGACAGAGAGAAATCACAAGTAGACAGAGAGGCAGGCAGAGTGAGGAGGAAGCAGGCTCCCTGCTGAGCAGAGAGCCCGATGTGGGGCTCGATCCCAGGACCCTGAGATCATGACCTGAGCCGAAGGCAGAGGCTTTAACCCACTGAGCCACTCAGGCGCCCCTACTGTGTATATTGTTGACCCTTTGATCCTCACTCACGATTCAGGCTCAGCTGAATCAAAATCTGTATTCTCCTGTCCTACACTAATGTAGAATTCCTATTTCAAATCCTATCAATTGAGCTTATATAATAGACATGGATATTACCATTTGTTGATGTTTGACATTGGTGTTGGTTGCTCATAAATTTTTAATTACAAAAAGTTAAATGACTAAAGCAGATGAATTCTTTTTTCAAGCAGTTTGAGTACCATTTCATATATGTGATGTGCACATCTTTGTGTGTGTGGGCTTTTCAGATCTTAAACCGCACTTTCTAGTTTTCAGATTCTAGCCCTCCATATTCAAATAAAGAAATGTGAAAGAAAGGGGTTTGCAAAGGCACTGGTGCCTAGGGATTAATCTGCAGTCAGATATACGCAGGGCTCCTTAAGTCACTTGAAGCCATGCACACATCTCTGTTTTACCTTTCCTGCCCTCTGCTCACGATCTCAGAACACAAAACTAGTCAAGTAAAGGACAGTGTACTAAATCTGGAAATTAATTATGATGAAGAGAAAACAAGGTTTGGTGTCACTGGGACTTCTGAAAGGATATAGTTTCCAGCTACTTACGGTCATCAGAATCTGGATTTTTCAGATGGATAAGTAAATTGAAAGCAAGTATAATTAAGTAATATGAATATATGCATATAACTTTCATATATAAAACCTTCGTTTTGTTGAGGACAAAGCTATTATTTTTCAGACAAAATGGTTTTACTTTTCATTGAAATGAAAGACATATACCACATTAACCAAAGTCAGAAATACAAAAAGCAGACTTTCATTTGTTTGAAGGGGAGGAAGTTCTGTATTTTATTCCTTAGGTGACATTAATGATTATAGTTCCCCATCTCTGCCAGTAGCCAACCACTGAAGCCTCGCTGGGCTTTAGTTTCCTCATTTGTAAAATATTTACAAGGGAGTTGAAATGACACTTTTTTGGTATTAAAATCTGAGGACACTCAAACTCTTCAGTGATACTCCTTGTAAAATTCCTTTTCATTTAATTGGAGGTCAGCTTTCTCAATCATCAACTACAGGGTGCCTCTACATATGTAATTAGTATACACATAATACATGTTTATATTTCCTCTGTGTAGTTTACTTTCATTCAAGAGAATGCTTATGAAATCTGTGACCCTGTATTTTAGCTGGGCTGCTAATAAAGTATGTGACCTTGCTACTTTCTAGGTTACCAGTGAGAAGCTGTGCAGAGCCCAACATGAGCTTCATTTCCAAGCTGCCACCTATCTCTGCCTCCTACGCAGCATTCGAGAACACGTGGCCCTTCATCAGGAATTTCATGGCAAGGGTGAGCGCTCAGTGGAGGAGTCTGCTGGCTTAGTGGGTCTCAAGTTACCCCAGCAGCCTGGAGGGAAGGGCTGGGAGCCATGAGAACGGAGAGAGTCCTTGGATGCTGCCGTCATACAAGAATTTAGTCATCTTTCAATATGTATTTATCATTAAATTTTTGTTTAAGTTTAGGGTTTTTCTCTAATTTTGTTGACTTGAGTGTTTCTTAGGGAGGTTTCATCCTTTCAGTGAATTTACTGAACTTCTTGTATTAGGCTAATTGATACTCCCGATCTACTTTTTTTTTTTTCTGATCTACTTTTAAAACTATTAATTTTTATTTTAAAAGTATACAACTTACTGTTTTAAGTAACTCAAGTGGTACAGAACATAAAAATAAAAGGTGTCTTTTTTTCTTTTCCCTTGTCCCTCCCTTGTATCCCCATTACCAGGTGGAAACTGTTGCTAACAGTTGGGTGTGTATCTTTCCAGCTATTTCCTTATACAAGCATACAATTATACACAAATAGGGTCACTGTGGGGAGTTAATGAAGGGGCATAGAAAGATGTGGGCTGAATTACAGTCAACAAGTTGTGAAGCCTCCAGGGGCTAGCACCATTTGGGGGCTATTACCTCCACAGGCTGACAGAATTGACCCTTGCAGGTATAGGAAGATGGCCACCACTCAACTCAGGCCGGAGGGGAGGAAGTCTAGAGAGAGGGAGATGGAATGATTGTACTGACTTCTGCCTTCTAATCTGTCAAATTGCTCTTCCTCTTGAATTGTCTAGCAGCACGAAAGCCTCCACCATGCACTTGACTAGTAAACTGACTTCATTCTGTATTCCTGTCTCCTTACTCTCCATATCTAATCAGCAATTTCTGCTTCTGTAATGGTTCTACTATCCTTTTCCCCCCCCTCAGTCCTCATTGCCTCTCTTCTAGTTCAAGGACTGATAATCTTTTGGCTGAACTATTAAACTAGTCTCTTCAATGGTTTCTTTGCTTCTAACATCCTCAAATAGAAATTACTCTTTTTGTGAATCAGCAGCAGGTCTTTATCTGTGCCCACTTTGTGGTCCATGTCAGTTTCTCATAGGATGTCTCATGACTTCTTTTTCCCTGGACTGCAAGCTCCTGAAGAGTAAGGACCACGTCTCATTCATCTTTGTAGTCTCCAAAGCACCTTCCACAGTGTCTTTACATGTAGCATTTTTCAGTATTTTGAATACATGGCTCAGTTAGTACTACTTACAAGGAAGTGTACAATCTGAACAGATCTATTCATAAAGCAGTTCAAAACACCAAATAGGAGATTAACATGAAAACAATATTAAGAGGTCAAACAGGCTTTATTCAATTAATGGATCAAAAAGATAGAAATACTTAACATTTTTTCCCTTGCCTTATTTCATGGGCATGAGTATAATATCTGAAGATGTTTTACTTTGGTAAAATGAAGAAAAGCAAAAGGATTAGGGTAGGTTGATGCTTTTATTTCCTTTGTTACAATATTGTATATACAATAAAGATTTGAGGCAAAACAGCCTAACCAGAGTAAGATATTTATTATAGGTTTGAAGTAATAAAGACCTAGGTTTTAATCCACTTTTATAATTTCCCAGCTGTGTTATCTTGGTTAGGTTAGTTGACGTGAGCTTATTTGCTCTTCTATAAAATGGGAATGCCAACAAGGCAGTTGTAATAAATACATGAAATACTTGCACAGTAAATAATGAATGCCTGACAAAAAGAAAATCTCATTGTTTTAATCATTTTACCATACTCTCACTCTTTTATCATGAACCTTTAAACCCTATTGCCATCTGTCTTCTGGATTATAGACAGGTTTTTTGTTTTGTTTTTACGTTTAATTTGCTCAAGCCATTTCTTTCATATATATTCAAACCTGTGCCTCTTACTAATGGACTTACCAAAAAGAATTAGCTGAACTCAGTTTTAGAAATAGAAGGAAATGATTGGGGTGCCTGGGTGGCTCAGTCAGTTAAGCATGTGCTTTTGGCTCAGGTCATGATCCCAGAGCCCTAGGATCAAGCCCCACAGCGGGCTCCCTGCTTGGCAGGAAGCCTGCTTCTCCCTCTCCCACTCCCTCTGCTTATATTCCCTTTCTCACTGTCTGTCAAATAAATAAATAAAATTAAAAAAAACAGAAGAAAATTATTTTGGAACATAAACTACTAAAAATAAACTTTCTATACTGAGAAGTCTTTAAAGATTTTATTACTTATTTATTTATTTGACAGAGAGGAGAGAGATCACAAGTAGGCAGAGAGACAGGCAGAGACGGGGGGGAAGCAGGCTCCCTGCTGAGCAGAGAGCCTGATGCGGGGCCCGATCCCAGGACCCCGAGATCATGACCTGAGCTGAAGGCAGAGGCTTTAACCCCCTGAGCCACCCAGGCGCCCCTAGTTTTTTTTTTTTTAATCTATCCGTTTTAGAGAGAGCACATGAGTGAGAGGGGAGGGGGGAAGAGGGAGAGAGAGAATCTCAAGCAGACTTCTCACCCAGTGGAGCCCGACAGGGGCCTGAGACCATGACCTGAGCTGAAACCAAAAGTCAGATGCCCAATCAACTGAGCTACCCAGGCGCCCCTGCTATAGTTTTTGATGTGGTACATGCTTTATCACATTCCTTCATTTGCTGTCTCTTTTACCCTCTCTCCTTTGATTTCAACTACGTCCCCTTGCTTAATTATAATAGCATTTAAACAGGTTCAAGGCTCTTCCATCTAAAAGCAATCATGGGGCACCTCGGTCCCTCATGCTCTGAGCGAAGTCTGCTTGAGCTTCTCTCTTCTTTACCCTCTGCCTCTCCCCACCATGTTCTCTCTCTCTCGAATAAATCCCCCCCTCTTTTAAGATTTTATTTATTTATTTTAGAGACGGAGAGAATGAATGAGGAGGACACAGAGGGAGAGGGAGAAGCAGACTTCCTGCTGAGCCCAACTCTGGGCTCAGTCTCGGAACTCCAGGATCATGACCTGAGCTGAAGGCAGACACTTAATCCATTGAGCCACCCCGGTGTCCCCCTGGAATAAATCTTTTAAATAAAAAAAGGACGCCTGGGTGGCTCAGTTGGTTAAGTGTCTGACCCTTGGTCTCAGCTCAAGTCACAATCTCATGAATCATGAGATGGAGCTCCACATTGGGCTCTGTGCTTAGCAGGGAGTCTGCTTAAGGATTCTGTCCCTCTGCCTTTCCCCCTACTCTCTCCCAAAATAAATAATAAATCTTAAAAATAAATAAAAACACTCAACTTCTTACACAAATTCCTTGACAGCTACTACCTCTTCATGAATTATTTAATGAATTGATGAATTATACTCATTTTTGACATTTTCAAATTTTTTTTAAGATTTTTATTTCATTTTCAAAAATTTTTAAAGTTTTATTTAAGTAACCTCTTCACTCAACATGGGGCTCAAACTCATAACCCCAAGATCAAGAGTCACATGTTTCTCTGACTGAGCCAGCTAGGCACCTCTCATTTTCAACATTTTAAAACATGAAATAGGCTGCATTAAGATATAAATTAGGTATAACAAATATACTCATTTTAAGTGTACAGGTCAATGAATAATGACAAGTGCATCCATCTGTGTAATAACAACCCCATTAAAGCTATAGATCATTTCCATCAAGTTGCGCTGTGCCCCTTTGTAGTCAATCCCCCTTCCCCACCCCTGGTCCCAGGCAACCACTGACCTTTTGCTGTCAGCATAAATTAGTTTGGCCTGCTCAGGAATTTCATCCAAATGCAGTCCTATAGTATGCACCCTTGAGTAGGCTTTTTTGCTCAACATACCGATTTTGAGATTAATAATCCATGTTGTTGCATCATTTTCTGCATTTTTCACTGCCCAATCATCCTCAATCCACTGTAGTCTGGTTTCTGCCCCTCCAATCTACCACAACTGCTTTGCAGGGTTACAAATGACCATCAGGTCACTAAACTCAGTGGATCATTCCTTACCTTGCTGGATCTCTAGGGAGCATTTTTTTTTTTTTTTTTAGTAGACTCTACCCCCAATGTGGGTCTTGAACTCATGATCCCGAGCTCAAGCGTTCAATGCTCTACTTACTGAGCCAGTCGGGTGTCCCTCTAGGAAGAATTTGACACCAGTGACCATTCTTTTCTCTTGGCTTTGATGACATCACATTCTTGTTTTCTTCTCTTGGTCTAGCCATCTGTCTTCAGTTTACTCTCCTGCATGTCCCTAATATGTTGAATTCTGCAGGTTCAAATCTAGGTCGTTACCTCACACTTGATATGCTTTCCCCTGGGTCAGATCATTTCTACTTCCCAGGCTTCAGTTATCATCAACAGGCTAACTCCAGTCCAAGCCCTCCTGTAGCCCTCTATGTCCAGCTGCTTCAAAGACAACACCACTTAGATGATTCAAAGGTATCTCAAATTCAAAGCATCCAAAATGGAACCTCATCATCTTCCCCTATAAATCTCCTCTGGTATTGACACCTGTACTCAGTCGCTCAAACCAGAAAACAGAGTCATTCTTGACTGCTTCCTCCTTCATACCCTCAGTTAAATAATCACTGAATTAATTAGATTCTATCTCCTAAGAATCCCCTGAATCTCTCTAATACCCTAGTCCAGACCTCTTATCTCTTGTATCTCTTCCCTGAACCACTTGCTTGTCCCTTGTAAATGTAGCACATAAAGGCACATATTTGGCTTCAGGGCACTCACCAGTTGTGTAGTTAGTATTTTTTTGTATTGAAACTGAGCTACACTTTTGGTGGGTGTGAAGGTTAGGGATGCAAAACACAAAGTCTAGGGCCCACCAAGGTAGGCACTCTAAAAAATCCACATCCACTTGAATCTAGAACCCTGAAGTTCACCCTCAAGGATGAACTGTAAGTAAAAAGTCCTTGTCAGGTTTTCAGCCCAGATTTTTTGTCATTTTGGTGGTCAAGAGGAATTGAGGCCTTGAACCTGTATTACGGTGGTCCTTGACGAGTAAGGTCTCCAGTTACCTATCAGAGAAAAATAAAAATCTCTGGAGGAAGATAGCATTATATCCTATTTAGACTTGTATTATTCCTGTATGTAATTTTTCAAAAATATGGCTCAACATATAAAGATAACCCGACACACAAGAAAACAAAGAGTCCATGAGTCAAAACCAGCAGAAACAACAGGAAACAAAAACAAAACTACAGATAATTGGATTCAGCAAACTCAGATTACAAAACAATTATGTTCACTAGGGTCAAAGAATAGCCAGGCTTGGAAATTTTATCAGGGAACCAGAAACTATTAAAAAATGACATAGTAGACTTGAAAAAGAAACCCATAAAAATTCTAGAACTGAAAAAATAATTCAATTGATGGATTTAACAGCAGACTAGATACAGTGGAAAGGAGACTAATGAACTATAAAACTTAGCAAAAAATTATCAAGAAGGCAGCTTGGCAAGACAAGATAGAAAATGCAGATAGTAAAGAGATACAGAGGTTACAGTTAAAACTGTCAAACACTTACTTGGAGTTTCAGAAGTGGATGAACGAGAAATAGTATTTAAGAATAGCTAAACATGGGGCGCCTGGGTGACTCAGTTGGTTGACTGGTCAACTCTTGATTTCAGCTCCAGGTCATGATCTCGAGGTCCTGGGATTGAATTTCACATCAGGCTCTAAGTCGGCTTGGTATTCTCTCTCCTCCTGTCCCTCTGCTCCCCTCTCCACCCCCCATGCACGTACATACTCTTGCTCTCAAAATCAATCAATCGATCTTTAAAAGCTGAATGAATCCTAAAAGCAGAAAAACAAATCCACACCCAGATACATCATAGTAAAACTTCAGGAAACCCAGAGCAAAAAGAACTAATTTTTTTTTTTTAAAGATTTTATTTATTTATTTATTTGACAGAGAGAGAGAGAGAGAGAGAGATCACAAGTAGGCAGAGACTCAGGCAGAGGGAGAGGGGGAAGCAGGCTCCCTGCTGAGCAGAGAACCCGATGCGGGGCTCTATTCCAGGACCCTGAGATCATAACCTGAGCAGAAGGTAGAGGCTTTAACCCACTGAGCTACCCAGGCACCCCAAAAATAACTAAATTTTAAAGCAGCCAAATATATGCAAAGGAGTGACAGACTTCACAGGAGCAATGGAAGGTAAAAGGCAGCAGAAAGATGGAATGAACGTTCTGCTGAAAGAAAGTAAATTCAAACCTAGAATTCTATACCCAATAAAAATACCCACCTAGATTTAAGAAAGGCAAAAGAAAGATCATTTCAGATCCACAGGAATGGGACAGTTCGCCACTAGCAGACCAACAGCAAAGCAAGCTCTGAAGCAGATTAGGCAAACTTCTGTAAAAAGCCAGATGGCAAATATTTCAGTCTTGCTGGCCATACAGTATCTGTCCCAACCACTCAACAATGCTGTGGTAATGCAAAAGCAACCAGAGACAATAGTAAATGAACGAGCCTGGCGGTATTCCAATGTAAGTATTCAGAAAAATGGGCAGTGGGCTGGATGTGGCCTGTGGACTATAGAGTGCTGACTCCTGTCCTAAAGTTTAAACTTCAGACAAAAGGCAAATGATCCCAGATGGAAAGGCAGAGATTCCAGAAGGAATGAAGAGGAAGGAAAAAAGTGGCAAATGAACAGTATATGAACTTTGGTTTTAAAGAACATAGAACTAAAACATGGTAACAGGCGTATATAACTTCTGGAAAGGTTAAACAGAGTTAGTTTCCTAAGTTTTTTGTATTATCTGGGGGAAGTGAAAAGGTACTGATAAAGAATGTCTATTATAACTTTTAGGGTAACTACTAAAATAAAAATAAAACTTCCAAACTACTAGAAGGAGGGGGAAAATGGAATGATTAGAAAGCAGACAGGTGAGAAAATTGAATAGATGAGACAAATATACAGATAAGAACTTTAAGCCCAAACATGAGTAATTACATGAATATAAATGAATAAATTCTTCAATTAAAGGACAGTGAATATCAGATTAAATAAAAAAGCCAAATATACGCTGTTTTTAAGAGACCCAGTTAAAGTGTAAGCAACCAGAAAAGTAGGAAGTAAAAAACTAAAGTGTCTTCATTAACACATTATTCAACATGTTACTCTACTCCCGCCTAAGGATACTATTTTTTCAGAAGCTCATATTGTATATATGTTTATATACCATACCTCCCTCTGGGACAGAATAATTTGTACACTTTTATTGTAAATTGTTTTCAATGATATTCATAGTATTGGAGTGTTGGAATTTTGAGTTCTTTGAATAATTGGAGGGAAGCTATTTTTGTCAGTTACAAAAGACAAGTAATTTAAGAACTTTCGTTGGCCCAATATGCATTTTAGTTACTTTTTTTCCCTAATCTCTACACCCAATGCGGGGCTTGAATTCACAACTTTGAGATCAAGAATCACATACTGAGTCAGCCAGGTGCCCCTTGGCCCAATGGCATTTAAAGTGATTTTAGGATTATGATTATTATTTTTGTTTTTTATTAATCTTGCTAATAGATTATAAGTTCCAGGGTGATGCACAGAAATTTTTAATGAAAAAATTTTACCATTACTTTTCCAAGTATCTAAGAAGTACCTGCTCATCTTAAGGAATTTAATATTTTACAAAAAAGTCAAAATATCAAGCACGGCATTTTCTGTTAGCTTATTTAGTCCTCACAACAATGCTATGAGGGATGTGTGTTTAGATTCATAAATATGAGATTAAGAAATAAATTGCTGAAGGTCCCAGTTAGCAATCAGTCGACTACAATTTTGAATCCGAGGTGATGGCAAGCTATGACCACACAGGCTTTCTTTCCCACTGTCAATGCTGCTGATACACTGAAAAGGCCCTATTCTTCAAACTTATCTTTTAAGTAGGAAAAAAAGAAATTTTCTACAAGATCACCCTTCTTTTCTGAGAATACTGCTTTAATTTTTATAGTTCCAAATTTAGACTAACAGCTTCCCGTTAAAAAATAATGATAATCAATCCGAATGGGTTAGATCATCTGTTTCCTAGTGTATTAATTTCAGGTGATATTTCCAGAACTTGATTTATCCTAATTCGGGGGGGGGGGGGCGGTGTTTAGCCTCTACGCACAGAGGAAGGGAAATGACCGAATGTCACATCTCCAGGGCTCCTTTTGGAGAAGGTCAAGGCAGCAGTGGGAAAATTTTGACCGTGGGTCAAAATTTGACTTCTGGGTGGGCCCCTGAAAACGAGTTAATCGGGCAGCGAATAATTAGAAATACGCCTCGATTAGCTACTAAGGCTGCTAACCTCAGTCGAACCGACCGGCAAGGTCTCCACTTACTTTCAACTCGGGGTAACCCTCTGGCACATTTGCTAATTTGGGTCCGGTGCGCGAGCACACGGTGCCCCGCAGCCCCGGCCCACTTGCAGCTGGTAGCGTGAGGTTTGGCGCCTCGGGCGGATCCGGCTCGAGGGTCGTTCGATAACCAGAATCTCGCGAGATCTGGGGGAAAGGGGCGGGAGAAGCTCGCGTGCACGCGCCCCAGAGCCGTTAGGGTGGAACCTCTCCCGGGCGGGGCGGGAGGAGCAAATACAGTTGGACGCCAGTTGGTGGAGCCCCCGCGGGAAACAACTAAGCGCGAGGAGCGTGCGCGCTCACGTCGCGGCGACGGTGGCGGCGAGCGGCGTCAGAGCTTGAAGGGGGGGCTGACGGCTTCTGGCGGGTGGCGGTGTTGGAGGCGAGAGCTTGCTTAGCCCGTAACGCTTCTATCCCAAGACCCGACGGAGAGTGAGGGAACGAGGGTTGCTATCGAGGGCTGCTGCCTTCTACTTACGCATCGTCGTGAGGAGCGCAGCCCGGACTCTCCTACAAGCCCTCCGGCTCCCTTTCCACACGCCTTGAGGCGGCGGCGCGGCGGCAGCTGAGACAGCGTCTCACCTTCCCCCACCCCTTCCCCTGTCCCCCCTGCCCGAAAGGGCCCGGTCTGCGCCCCACCCCCGCCCGCTCCCTACGCCGCCGCCATGTCGGCGCAGGCCCAGATGCGCGCAATGCTGGACCAGTTGATGGGCACCTCCCGGGACGGTAAGTGTCTGCCAGTGCCCTGGGGGTGGGGGAGGGGACGGGGAAAGCGAGGGGAAGGGGCTCCGCGGGCGTACCTGGGCTTGCGTGTGTGGCTGAGTAAGGGGCTCCCAGATTGGTAACACGAGGTCCCGGCTCCCGTCCCATCCAATCAGGGCTGGGCAGGCGGGCTTGGGGGGCGGTGACCAAGCGGATTGGCGGGAACTGCTGCCAATGGGGTCAGGCGGGGCCTGGAGGCAGAAAGGAGAGTTTGAGATTCAATGTTGACTTGTCTGAGACGGGAGAGCCCACGTCTCTTGGCGTAGTCGGTCGTCCCGTTTTGTGGCTGATTAGGTACCGGTGGACCGCTAAGGCCTCCGTCCCCTGAACTAATTCCTTAGCCCAGAGCTTGGGGATCATCCCTTGCCGCCGCCCTCCAGAGCATCCAGAGAGAACTGCCCCACCCCCATTCCCCCGCCCCTTACCAGGGTCCGGAGAAAAGCTTCACTATGAACCCAGTCCCAGAAGTGCACTCTCGATCCCCACAGAAACAATCTTTCTTATGGAAAAATCTGACCCAAACCATGGTTTCTTGAAGTGGGTGTGTTTGGCCCCATTTTGTGAAAAGAAATGTTATGGCCTGTTTTTTTTTTTTTTCCGAGAGACCTCCATTTTGTTAAGAGAATTTAATAGAAGCTTTGTTCAGTAAATATTGACAAATCTTGCATGTGCCCCAAAATAGAACCATTTTGAAAATGTGGTGCCCAGTGAAGTAGAATTGAGGGAAATAACGGTCTTTTTAGGCACTTAGCTTAGAATTTGTGTAGAAAATTACTAATTGCGGATCTTTTTGTCATAAAGAGAATTTCTAAATAAACAAATGAAATGCTGTTGCTTTTTTGGTGATGATAATGTATTATCAAATTGAGCTCAAATTCATGCTAATACGGAGGAAAGGTCTAGTTCAGTACTTTAAGAGCAAAACACTTGCTTATTTTTATATGTTGCTTGTTTAGCAGATCGTTTCTTAGCCATTAAAGAAATGCTTTTTTCTTGAAAAATTCCTTAAATTGCTTGAGGTAAGAAAAAAGGCACACTTAATTTTTAACAGTTGCTCTTGTAATTTTCTTGAATACTTTGCAGCAAGATATGTGAGTAGATTAAAAAATATATACTGAATTCAAATTATTTTTCGCAGTGCATACAGAGAATGGCTTTTCAGGGTTCACAGTTCAGTTTTAATAAAAACCCATATTGGGAACTTGTCTTCATAGGACATAAAGACAAATAGGTGGAGGTGGCAGACCTACTTGTGGTTGTGTAGAGGAGGGGAAGATTGGGAAGGAAATGAATTTTGTGTAGTAAACCCTTTAAAGTTAACATTAATTAAAATTGCCCCTGGAGAAACTTTTACCTGTTCATTTTTCACTGTTAGATAAGAATGGTTATTTTATAACTGTAGAGTGTCTTAACATTGCTCCTTTTCCATAATGAAGATGGTATTGGGAAGGGACCTAATTCAGGATTTTAGCTGACAGAGTAACTAATTTTTGTAGTAAAAGTATGGAAATCATTTAAGATTTTACATGAACCTTTTAATCCTAGATGGATACCATTTTTGGTCCCTTCTGCATGGATTGAATTTTCTAATTTCACTGGGAGAGTACTTGGCTCAAAGTAATTGCTATCACCTGATATCACCTGATAAATTTCCAAATGAGGTAGCCAATTTAGTATTGCAAAGCTACATTTAAAAATATATATATATAAATATATATTCTTGTGTGTGTAGTCAGCAGAAACATGGATTTCTTAAAATCCATTCTGCTTTGTATACAAATAAATTTACATTTTTTATGTGTATGTTACCGGATTTTTTTTGCCTCCAGACTAAGAGGATTTACCAATGAACTCATGTTAACGAGTGCACGATATTATTTAGCTGAAATGACTGGATTTTCACTGCTGTGTTGGGCCAGAAGTAAGAAATGTACTACTTTGCAGGAAAAGAAATGAATGTTTTTTTAGATACCCATATTAGTTCTTTTATGTGTACGAGATAAGAAACAGAACATTCTTTTCCTTACCAGATAATGGGTTTACATATTTCATCTTAAGACTCAGGACCTTTAAATGATTAGGATTGTTCTTCTTTAGCATATAGTCAACTTCAAGTTATCCAGGGGTAGGGGAATATGGATATGTTCCTGAATAACACCATATAATTTAGAACCATAAAATGGAAAGCTTTGTATTGGACAAAGGAACAGCTTATAGGGAATGCTGTTGGGTGTCTTTGGCACTAGAGGTGGAAATGGGGATCCAAGAGGTGGGAGAGAGATGGAAAAGGTAGGTAGGGGAGGGTGTGTTTAAGGCAGCTCTACTCCCCCCCTTTTTTTTAAATCATCCCAGAAACTGACTATAAAACAACTACTGTCTTCTGGGATAGTGGGACTCAAGGTTGTAATAACCCCTCCTCAACCCTTAGTGTCCTGTCTCTGAGGGAATCTGAAGTGGCACAAGAGGCCTAGGGCACTGGGAAAACTTTGTTTCCCTTTCACCTCCCCCTCTCCACCAATAAAAATATTTATTCCTTCTTCTCCCCCTCTCCCAACTCAGTTTAATTAGTTCCTTTTTAAACTCCTTGGAGATAAAAGTCTGTTAAGTACCTTATTTTGAGTTACTTAATTCAGTTGATCCTGTAGATTACTTAATCTTTATTGAAATTCTCAGAAATGGGAATTTTAGTGTCAGGGAAATGGCGAGGTAATTTTGGATCATTGGGCACTCCCAGAAAGGACAGTCTTGGGTGAGTGGTGGAAGTGGGGGCTTTGGACAACCAGAGGGCAGCATGATGGTGCTGGGAGGCTGGGCAGGGGGATGACCAGGAGGTGGGAGAGGAATGCATAAGGGTGGTGGGAGGGCCAAAGACAAACTTTGCCTTCTTTGCAATTTTGCCTAGGGCCCTGGTGGTGGCAACCGCCTGTGTGCCACTGAAAATCGTGCCGATGCCTGGCATACTGCATAAATGGAAGCAGGGTACCGCGTGAGTTGAAACATTGGTCACACTATATAAAGTTTGTATATGTGAATCAGTGTAACGCATACCCATGTAACTGGGGGTCTGACTGTATTTGGATTTTTCTGATAAGGCATCATGGGCTAAGGAAAAGAGCCCTGGGCTGAGACTCAGGAGACCTGGTTTCTAGCCCCAGCTGTACCTCTAATTGTAACCTTGGGTAAGTCACTTAACCTTTTTTGCCTCAAGTTAAATCAATAATCTGTTAAATGGGAAACCAAATAATTTCCTATGTTACACTCAAAAAATGTTGAAAAATAAGTATATTTTAAGTTTTTTTAGGAGAGAGGAACCATAAGTAGATATAAATTAGTATGTTATTTTAGCTAAAGTTTGAGGTAAATTAAACTTTATAAATACCTTTTTGTTGTAGTTGTTGGCATTAGTAGAAGGGAGAGGGATAATTTTTTTTCCCTGAACATAGTCCATTTGAAAGTAGGGAGGAGCAGCAAAGGAAAATTCAAGTAGCAATTTGAGAATTGTCTTTGTTACAGTTGGAGGAACTCTGTCCTTGCACAGACTGTTTTTTTTCTGAGTTGGGTTAATTGCAGGGATGTCCCTTAGCTAAAGCTCTTTTGCCAGCAAATAGACTTTGGTTGTAAGCCTTTGGTCCTGACCTCTAAAAGGTCTGGCAAGGTGCAAGGGATAGGAATTAAACAAAATTGAGGATATGAATTTAGAGTATATCCCAAGTTTAGAAACCAGGGAATTTATAGAAGTAGTTTTGAGGACTCCATATTTTTTAATTATTTACAACCTTTAAATGGCAGAGATCATCTTGGAAAGGTTAAAACAGGCCAGGAATGGCAATTAGCCCCTACACCTCCACTCTTTGTGTCACAGGCAACCAGTGAACTAATAGAATGTAGAATATAGAATAGAGTTTTATTTCATTATTAGTTGCCCATTATGGTTAGGGAATGTCTAGGGCAAGTTAAAGCTTTCAGATAATTGTACCTATTTTTGAGGGTAATCTTTCTAAACATACAATGATGTGCTTCCTTAGTTAATAGAGTACATTTAGTCATAATTTACTATTTTTGCTGATCAGTTACATTGAACAGTAGTTTTATAGAATGTAAAATTAAAAGGGTACTACTCATCCTAGGAGGTAACCAGGAAAATAGAGTTCAGGAAGTCATTTACTTGTTCTTAATATAAGTGTAGTGATACATAACTGTTGAATCTGTAGGATAGTATGACATTGCTCCCTTTCTGCAAAATAAATCATTGAATCAAAGATAGAAGGAGTGTTTTCTTCAGTGGATTTTCTTCATAAAGTCATCTTTACTGTAATATGTGTTCCTTGACTTGTCATCAACATTGAGAGCATTTTTTTTTTAATTTTTCTCATTAGCATAATGAGCCATATTTATTTCTTGGTCAGTTGTAAGCCATTTTATTCCACTTGGATTGTTCATTATAAGTGAAGGAGGCATAGCCTTTAATGTATAAGCACACATTTAAAAAAATAATAATGGGGTATATCTTACTGCAGAGCTTGTAAATTCTTTTAACTTAAGAAATTTTGGCAAAAACAAGGTTAAACTAGTTAAACATCAGGCTAAATAAGAGTTTGAGCGATTATTTGACTTAGAGGTTTGGGCGTATCAAAACACTGAAAGCTCTGTTAACATGCATATGGTGAATCTGTTTCAAACAAACTTTAACTCATTTTACATTTTGAACTCTGAATATTTCTGTCTGCAAAACAGCCCAGAAAACAGTAATGGTATCATTTCATGTAATCTTGTTTTCTCCTTGGATTCTCTACAGTTGTTTAGCTTTCCTCAGGAAAGCTTATGCTTGTGAGATACTCTTTTACTTTGGGTAAAGAAATAAGTGGAAACCAAAGAAAAATCATTTTGTCACTGTATAAGTTCTGTAAGCAGCAAATAAATGCTTTGATTTGGATAAGATGTCACAGGAGGAAAAATGGTGGTGAGCTGCATGTTCAAGATAGGTAGCAGGAAAGGTGTCATGGATCATGGTCTTTTAATGAGTCACATAGTGGTGTTCAATACCAGGTGGTTTATACAGACATTAAAGCTTGAAGTTGCTAAGAGTTCAGGCAAGTGGTGGGGTTGCAAAGATAGGTAGATGGCTTAAAACTGAAGGTCACCTTAATGTGGGGAAAACTAGATAAGTGAGGCAGATGCTCCTCAAGGATGGAATTCTAGAAAGGTACATGAAATGGGTTGAATCCTAAAAGCCTGGGGCTATTAGTATAGTCTACAAGGAAATATAAATAATTGTTTTAACCAGCTTTCTCAGTCTACTAAGAAGTTGTAGACAAAGAAGATGAAGAAAGTTGGAACATTTTGCTGGAGAAAGAATGAGGGAGTGAGAGGGTACATTTCTCACAGGAATCTTGTGAATTCACCTGCGGAAAAGTCATTCTATTCCTTTTTGGTTTAAATTCTCATGCAGTAGTAGCCACTAGGGTAGAAACTGGAAGACAAGGCCAAAATACATCAGTTAATCAATTTTTGTAAGGTGGCTGATGTTACAGAGTAGTTTTGTAAAAACTGAGAAAATGTCGTATTTTGCTGTTTAACATGGGCTAGAGAACGGAGTCTTTTGAAGATTTTTTTCTAAAAAAAAAAAAAGCTCACTAGATATTGATCCATATGTTCTAATTTAGTTGTGAACCATGTGCAGTGATGTTTGACCTGTTTGATTCAACATGAAACGAATTTAACCAGCTGCCCTTGCTGAGTCTTTTGTCATGTCTCCTGAATGCATGGTAAATTGTTTTGTTTTTATCTTCTTGAGACTTCAGTTTTCTCTTTCAGAGTTAAACTTCCCAAAGTTTTACCTTTCAATAAAATAAGTTGGATATTAATTGGATAATATCTATAGTATACTTAGCTGTTCACTGCCTCTTTATTTTGTCCTACTACTAGATTACTCAGTATACCCTTTTTTAGTTATTTGAAGGTATATTTTAAATCAGGATTGGCTTTGTGGCCCACCTGCTTTTTGTAAATAAAGTTTTATATGAATACAACCATTCCCATTTGTGCACCTACTGTCTTTTGCTGCTTTCCCTTGAAACAGCAGAGTTGAGTAGCTGCAAGAGACATCTATGGCTGACGAGTTTGAAATGTTTGCTGTCTGGCCGTTTAGAAAAAAGCTTGTTGACCACTGTTTTGATTAGTGATTCTCAAAATGTGGTCCCCAGACTTTAGCAATACCTGGGAACTTGTTAGAAATGCAAATTCTTGGGCTGACTCCAGAAATTCTGGGAATTGGAACCAATAATCTGTGATTAAAGCAACCTTCTACATGACTCTGATGTGCATTAAAAGTTTGAAAAACTCTGTTCTAGATAAGTGTTTCCCAAATGTTAGTCTCACGTACCACCTTGACCATTTTTTACCCTATTTTCTGTTTGTTTGATATTTTCTTCTTATAAACTCACTTTCCAAAAATTTAATTTTAAAATGAAAATGTATGTCACCAGAAAAACACAATGAGAACAACATGGTGTTTTAAGAGATAAACTTAGACTCAAAGAAAAAAAAAAAGCTTAGACTGTTGTCACACATGCTAAATCATTAGACCTTGTTAGATGTTAAGCATCAGATGGACTTGATCATGTACTTTTAAAGTTAATCATGATAAATAATCACTAAATGATTCAGTGGTGTTTAAAATGTTGGCGAAATCCTGTTGGTGAAATTGGATAACACCTAAAATCATCTTTTGTATAAATCTCATACTTTGGAAAATACTGTTCTAGTTATTCATGTGAAAGAAAAAGCTGTTTTAACTACATACCCAAGCCCTGGAGTAGAAATGAATGACCAGAAGAAGCACATACCTGTGAGATGGAGTGATCTAGGAGTCCCTAGAGAGGTTCATCCAGCCCGCACGGGTGAAATTACCTCATTTAGCTTGAATTCTCTCCTCTCCAGTAGTGTTTTGGCCAGTGGTAGCCAGCAGTTCTGTAGAATTTCACCAGCCTTTTTCACAATGGGCATGTGAAAAGGTGCCTGGCTCTGGGAAAGGCTACTTATAAAGGATTACCCCTTGGACTAGAAACTGTGGGTGAAATGGCTATGGTATACGTTGTGGATAGGGGAACAGCAGGACAAGCTTGCTAGGAAAATAGTTGATTCATTTCCAATTCTGAAAACCATGCGGTCGTATTTTGAGAAATTCCCATGTTATTTTACTTGCCTCATGGTATTAAAGGGATACTTCCCTGGACATGATGTTCTCTGTATTTACTGGCTGGTGTGCTTTAGGGTATAGTAATTGTTGTAGGAATAGAATCTTTCTTTTCCTGAATATCCCCAGGTTGCTGAGTTGCTTTAGTTACTTCTTCCTTTCCTTAGAGATTATGGACACATTTGTTTCTGTTGTCTTTTATATCTGCAATAAAGTAGTGATACAGGACTCTTAATCTTAGAAGGACTGAAAGTCTAGTGGGGAATGAAGATTTACACATGAGCAGTTATTTTTATTTTTAAGTGATGAATTCTGTGATGCTGATTATAGGGGTCTAATTTAGCAAAAACTTAAAATACAAAAGACTATCAAACACCTATAGGAGTGAGCAAATGTTATTTTGTATATTTTCTTCAAATAAAAAAACCCAAAACATTACAAATGAAGTTCTCTGTTCCGTTTCATAGTCACAGTCCTTTCCCCAGAGGCCATCCTTGTGAATTTGGTGTGTATTCAGCAAGACGCAGTATTTCTGCTGTGTCGTTTCAGTAGTTGTAAGGCTCAGTCTCCTTCATGGTAATCTGTTTTTCATTTTAACTTCCTTTATCATTGAGTTGTCTGTCACTTCTGTCCTTTGATATTCTCATTTCTTTTCCTTTCTTGCTTTCCTTCACTATTTTTTGATTTGGGGAGGCTCTGCTTAACTTTTATAGCTATTGCCAACTGATGAGAATTTGTCTTTTTAGTAAATCAGCCAATCACTTTCTCTTTGGTTCTTTTCAGCTATTTCTTCATAGCCAGAGATAGCTTTCATTACTTCTGGTTTTGTGTATAGAAAGTTCTGGATGATAGAAGGCACCAGATATTCCCAGTATATGTGTTACTGTATCAGAATTGCAGTTCTGCAAGTAAGTATCAAAGTGGAAAATTTAGCAGGCTGCAGCTTTTTAATGATCTACTTTCCTTTATGACATATCATAAAACACATTCTATATAATCTGCTTTTAGAACTTAATTTTTAGATAACAGTTTATTCAGGCTTTTTAAATATATTCTTCAGTTGATAGATATCCTAAAGCACCTATTCCACCACCAGCCCTGCTGTGGCCGAGACTCTATGCTTGTGTAACGAGAGAAGACGAGGGGTGGAAGAGAGCCCTTGCAATGTAGCTACTTCAGTATTCCTGGTCTCACATCTCCATCACCTTTCTGTTCTTAAATATCTTGTAAGCTTTTTCACCTAGTAGCAGGACTGTTCTCCTGTCTCATTCCTTATAATTTTGCTACATGAATTTTTATAGACAAGTAGGCTGGTAGATTTAAAAAGTTATTTAGCATTATTTTTTATTTTATTTTATTTATTTATTTGACAGAGAGATCACAAGTAGGCAGAGAGGCAGGCACAGAGAGAGGAGGAAGCAGGCTCTCCGCTGAACAGAAGAGCCCGATGTGGGGCCCGATCCCAGAACCCTGAGATCATGACCCGAGCTGAAGGCAGAGGCTTTAACCTACTGAGCCACCCAGGCGCCCCGTTACTTAGCATTATTAATCTTTGATCATATTTAGTAAGAATGAACTTGTTCTAGCAGTTTCTACAATGAGCATTGCAGTTTTTAAATATTGGGGTTGTTTTGGGGGTTCTCATAGGGGTAATAGTAGTACCTATTTGTAATTTTATTTTATTTTATTTTATTTTTCCTATTTGTAATTTTAAACCTATGCAACCCTATGGAAAGTTTAAGAGGGATAGCCTTTCTGGATGGTATAATACCCTTATTTTTGCATTTTCTGGGGGAAAATAAATTTGCTACTACTTACTTGGTATGACTTTGTAAGTTCTGTTAGAGAGAAGTGACTTGATTTGGAAGGGACAATGCCATAATTGGTTTATCCCACTGCTACCTTTGTCTGAGTACTCTTTTTTTTCCCTTATGTAATAAATACATTCTTAAAAAGTTAGATATGTATCACGTTGTGTTAACTGTTTCAAAGCACCTATAGTCACAATATATTGACATGGTAGTCATTTTACAAAACAAATACAAAACAAATTCTGTACTTTTTTAAAAAAGATTTTATTTATTTGACAGAGAGAGGGAGATCACAAGTAGGCAGAGAGGGAGGAGAAGCAGGCTCCCTGCTTAGCAGAGAGCCCAGTGTGGGGCTCCATCCCAGAACCCTGAGATCACGATCCGAGCAGAAGGCAGAGGCTTTAACCCACTGAGTCACCCAGGCGCCCCCAAAACAAATTCTATACTTTGAACTGTATAAATATACAGTGAATTAAACGAAGTGTATAAACAATACATGGAGTAATAGGTTTTTTTTTTTTTAAAAAAAGGATAATTACACATGTGTTCTTATAAATGAGCTTTAGGCTGAATTCTAAAGGAACAGCAAAGGTAGGTGGGAGAAGTTAGTGGAGTTGATGTGAAACTGAGGAGTGTAAAAGTAATCACACTGGTTTTTCAGTGTAGCGGGCACAGTGCAGCATGAGTCACCTGCTTTCACCTCTGAAGACTAGGGTTTCGTGGGAAAGGCTAAGTTTCTTCCTGCCCCGTACTAGACTAGAAATTGGCCACCAGTCTTTATATATAGTTTATTTGTTACTATGTGGACTTAGCTGATATATTACAAGAAGTGTTAATAAGAGGATGAAACATTTCTCTGCATTTGATGATTCCAAGGGGACAGGAAGATGAGAAACTTTAAGCTATCAGTGATACACCTCTTTTTCTTTCTCTGCTTTCCTTTCACTGAAGGGAAAGATTTTATTTCAGAGGGAATGTACCTATCCTATCTTAAGCCAGTGGTGACACTTGGCTCCTAACAAGTGTACCTGTGGGAAGAGGTTTGGTTTTCACATTGGAGAATATGGGAGGGCTTTCCCTCTCCTGGCCCCATTTATAAGCTAGAGGTTGCTTCCATTTGCTTTATGTGCTATTGAGTTTTCTCTGTTTTCCCTAAGCTAAGCTCTAAGCTAATTCTATACAAAAGAAATACTAATTAGTTGTTTTTATAAATTGCTTGCCTTAATGCCTGATAATATGCAGTAAAATAAGGATTCCGCATACCATTATATATGTCAAATATTACAGACTTTAAGATTCTTTTAATTACAATACTAAACTCAGTTCACTTTTGCTTAGCCTTCACAGTTGTTGATCACATAGCATGGTCATCCACTCACAGCTTAAAAAAATACAGGGAGCATCGGAGAGAATGGGTAAAGTAAAATTTTGATGTTTTTAAAATAGCACCTAAATCTATGAAAGTTTATTTGATTTATTGTTTGTATGGGAGGGAAAGGGTGGGTGGCACTGGAGGGGAGGGGGCGGGTATTGGGAAAATAGCATGCACCATGTAAAATGATGTCAGATACTATCAAGGCTGAAGTTTTAAGTGTTATTACTACAGTTTAAGTCTAAGTTAGTTTCAGAAGAGGCAGGACCATAAAGTAGTGGTGTTGGGATGTACAGTGGACTTATTTTTCCCTCCCAACAAATTGAAGAGGATTTTGAGCATAGCAGTATTTGAGTACGGTCTGGGCCCGAGCTGTCTTTTTAGAGTGGCCTATCTGTATTCCCCAAGTGAAACTGCCTCAGTACCATGTTAGGTCCTATTAACTTGCTGAGAAACTTCAAGAGGAATAAAACTCATGAAGGGGTTGAACCAAAGAGAGAATTAAAGTTGTTACGCTGAAGTTAATTGCTTAGTAGTAAATATTAACAAATTTTGATGCTTCCATTCAAATGAACACTTTGCCTACCAAAGTTCCAAATCAATTGCTAATTCTAAAAACTTGGATTGTAGTTATGTACAAAGCCTAAATAATTATTGTAGAGGTTACAGGGCAGAGAAACCTCCATGTTTTTATGGGTAGGACATTGTATTGCTGTTAATTCAAATAACTTGGTTTAATCTCTGTCCCATTATTTTTAAACTTTTTAAGCTTGGTTTACACACTGAAAATCTGGATTGAAGAAAAAAATGAAAAAAATTAAATCAGATTTTACCCAGAAAATACTGTTCTGGCCCTAGCTTTGCTATTCCCGTACACGTAGCCGTTTGCTAAAGCCAAATTTGACTTGGAGTATTTACTATTCCCTAAACCTTTCTGCCTTTATAAATTTTGTTAAAGATAATACTCCAGTTTGAAATGTTCTTCTTTCCTGTGGTCTGAGTCCTATCTTTTCTTTAAATTTTGGCTTCTGCTTTTTGTATGAAGCATTTTCTAACCTCTCCATCCTTGGTGGCCATTCTACTCTTAGAATTCCTGAAGTAGTACTGTTAGAGACATCCATTTGGCATTCGGGTCATGCTACCTTTATTACTTGTTATTTCATTTAAGTGTCCTATTTCTCTATCAACATCATGGACTCCTTGAAGGTAGAGAGCTTGTAATTATATGCCTATTTCTAACCCCACTGACTAGCACAGAGGATCTGTGCACTAATAGGCTTGATTCTATCATTTGGATCCAGTGTTAGTGGTAATTTTTTTTAAACTTTAGGTTATTTTTATATGAATATATGCCCAGAAAATCCAAAGATAAAATATTTGCATTCATAAAGTAATTCTATTGAAAGATTTGGTTCATAATTGTTTTCTATTAATTGTAGTCTGCCCCCCCCCTTTTTTTTTTCCAAATGGGCGCTGTTTTACCTAGTTCCTTTTGAAAAACATGGTTTGGGCCAGATACCTTGATAGAAACCAAAATGACCAGTATTTTTATTTTAAAATTCTTTGTTCGTTTAGCTAAATTATACATTTCATGGCATAAGCCCAAATAAATTTTCTAAATACTGCATGGTAATGTAGCCAAATTATTTTAAGATGTTAACCTTAAAGTCTCTTAAGTAAAACTTTAAAAATGCCAGTGACCAGATACTTTAGTTGCTAGTTCATCTTGGGATATTTCTGCATCTGAAATGATTAGCGGTTTATTATTTCATGGTCTTTAAAGGTTTTTGTAATGTGTAAGCTGATATTTGATAGCTGTATTTATTGTATTTGCAGTTATCAAATGCTTATAGAGCAACTATTATGCAGTGAGAAATTTCTTTAAATGCTTTTTGGCATTTATAGAAATGCTTTTTCTAAGAGCTTATTAGGGAAAATGTTTCAAAATTTGTATTTGGAATTGTTTATATTTTACCTGATAGCTGTGTCTTCAGGGCACATGTATCTTAATGTTAGACTTAATATTGTGATTTCTGAAGCAAAAATAGTCGCCCTACTTCACAAAATGTTTGATTAGTAAAACTTCTAAGAACCTTGGTATTATTCTAAGGCCTGGTTTATGATAATATGTAGCCATTAGTTTGACATAGCATTGAATCAATTCTGTTGTTGCATGCTAAAAAGCTTAGATATTGTAATAGAGTCCTAGAAATGTAAGGTTTTTTTTTTTTTTCTATTTAAAAAAGCTAAATCATCTTTAAAATTCTTAGCATAATTTGGGTACAGTTTAAAAATAAGACATTTTTTCTTACATGCCAGTAAGCAAAAAATCTTCTAATATATAGCATTGCCCTTCTGGTGCTGCTTATCATAGTTCCATTCTAACAGGAACTTAGGCCCTCACCAAAGTCTTAATGAGATAAAGATAAAATCTTTAAAAAAGCATTTTTTTAAAACCCCACTTGGCCCAGAGACCAACCGTTTCCCAGAGTTCCAGCGTTGGACTTTTTCCTATGGTCAGGCGTCCTATTCTTCTGTAGGGTTACACTTGTTAAGTCAATATTTTGAAAAAATAAAACACCCTGATTTTGTTCACTTTTGTTTTCATATACAAGAATCTTTACAGTCAACATGTACTTCTAGATGCTGTATTGAAATTGCTGGCAGAGTCTATTCTATACAAACTGAACAATCTGGCCCCTTGTTTTATTTGTAAAGGTTCAATGTATCTATGCCTGCCTACTTCAATCTGCAAGGGAGTGTCAGAAAGGCCCCGCATTCGCCGAGCCGTGAGTTATCACTAACTTTTCAGATGTGTTAATGAATGTGGAACAAAAGCAGTTGTGTTTAAAAGGAAAAAAGGACCATCAAAATAACCTTTATTATAGTAGCAGGCGTGAACACTAAATGATTTATTCCAAATTGTGGTGTCTAAAATAACCTACTTTAACTAGAGACTAGCCTCTAGAAAACCTATTGTTGAACTGCTCTGAAGCTATCATTTTAGCTATAAATTACTTTTCTTAAATTTAATATACTCTGATTGCAAATGAGAATGTTCTTTAAGTCTTTTTAATGGAGTTAAAACAATTTGAACAAAATCTTACCCCACCTAAAAATGACATTTAGTTGACTTTGCATTAAGCTCTTCAAAGTAAGTCCATGTGAAAGGGGTAAAGGCTTAACCTTTTTGTTATTCACATGTGAAAAACAAATTAAATAATTGAATCACTTGTAGATGAGTTTTTGGAGTGCCCCAAGCATCATGTGAAGTACAGAGGTATTTACGATCTCTTTTGGTACCAACAGTTCTCGCTTCAGTAATTCATCAGTAGGTTTTCATTCATCAATGATGATATCAATTTAAGGCTAAAATAAAACACCTACATTTCTTAGGGCTTATCATTCTGCATAGAAAAAATGTCCTTAAGAGTTTTTTTTCTTTTTTTTTTTTTCCAAAGAGATTCTAAGCAAAAAAATTGTAACTGACATCCATATTTTGTTACCAGAGCTAGTTACCTTTCTTTTTCTTAGATTCTTTAAAGTTTGAGTTAGATAGGCATATTTGATTAGGAAGTCGGATGCTTCTGTTGCTTAGGAGGTGTATTGTGTTATATGAAGACAGAATAAATTTAAATGTACCCGGTTTGGCCATATGTAGCACAGACCATCTAAAATTTGAAGGTATGGTATCTTTGGAGGCATTAAAGTTAACGTTTCATTTAGGCAATGTGCCTTTGTCTGACTGGTGTGTAAGTCCTTCTTCCAGGTTTGTACACTCTTAAACACGCTATTCTACCCTCTCTAACTCATCCCAGCAGCAAAAGGGAGACACTTCAGCTGGAACAAAATAGTGGAAGAAATGGCGTCTGGGGTTCAGTGGGGATTCGCAGTGTGTATGCAATGTTTGCAAGATTACTTTTTATGTTTTTCAATTAATGTAAATAATTACAAAATAAGTCTGTGCTTAGCGTCAAGTAGGGAACATTGTATACCAGTAGAAACTCTCCTTGTGGGTCTGCTGCAAGTCGCTTAACCTCTTGGGGCCTCAATTTCATCATCTGCAATGTGAAGGACTTGGACTCCATAATCTTTAAAGTCCATTCCTGCTCTATATCCTATGCTTTTCTGAAGTACTCTGTTTAACAGAATGCATTGCTTTCCCACTTTGACTATTTGAATTACATTTGCAGTACACATACTGCAACTGCATGTCTAAGATAGTTTTTCTGTAGGATATTATATAAAAAACTAATCCCTCTTGAGCTGATTTATAAATAAATATATGCGTGTATAGCCACACAGAAAAAGTTAGCGATAGTAGGGCTCTCAGAAAATAAATATTTTCTAGTTGTCTAACCTTGAATGTTATTAACTTTCCTATATTACAGGAGATACTACTCGTCAACGAATCAAATTCAGTGATGACAGAGTATGCAAGAGTCACCTTCTCAACTGTTGCCCCCATGATGTCCTCTCTGGAACTGTACGTATTTATTAAATTTATTGTTTGATTATTCATATCCTACAGAAATGAACTACTTGATAAAGACTTAATTCCTTGTCAAATTATTGTATGATGATTTTTTAAAAACTGTTTTAGAGGAGGGATTTGCATCCTTTGTATTGTTTATTGAAACTGATGATTTAAATCTGCAAAAACGGAATTCCTCCGAAAAGTCATTGCTGTCCTTTGCTTTATAATTTTTTTGATTCTTCAGAGAAATTTTTGAAAAGCATTTCTTAATTTGGAATATAGAGGCAATTTTTATACTGTAGTTGCACTTTCAGTTCTAAAATTATAGAAATGATTTTTAAAATAGTTTACTGGTGAGCAGAGTAGACTTATATCTAGAGCATTATGTTTAGATATGTGCACATTATATTGTGGAAATCAGAGAGAGGAAAAGATAATAGCAAATACTTAAATTCACACAACTTAATTTGCTAGTAGTGTTGTCACTTAAAATGCATTTTATTTCTGACTCCTAATGTAAAGCTTTGGTTGACCTTGGAGTATCGTCATTTTAATTTGAAAGATAAATCCCATGATGATGAACTTATTTAAATGGAGCAGAGGATCTGATTTTCTGACTTTGGGGTTTGGTTGGAATGATCCTCACTGCAAGAGCTTCCCTTCACAGGCTACAAGTGATGGTGGAGGAGGACTAGTAGGAGCTAAACATGTAGCTGGCTTTATTTCTCATTTGCCAGAAATGACTGAAATGAAGAAAAGATTTCAGACTTCCATTTTCAGACATGATGAGTTCCTGTAGTTAAAGTAGTGTAAATGAGTGGTTTCTTCTGGATAGGAAAAGTTAAATAACTCTAACAGAAATCAAGGTATATCCAATAGGAAACACCTATGTCTTTTTCCAGTGGGAAAGACTGTAGAAACTGTATTCGGTTAAAAGAGAGAAAAAAACCTACATTTAAAAGTATATGCGATAGCTAAATTTTTTTTTTTTTTAAGATTTTATTTATTTGACAGAGAGAGAGCACAAGCAGACAGAGCAGCAGGCAGAGGAGGAGGGAGAAGCAGGCTGTCTGCTAGGCAGGGAGCCCAATGTGGGGCTCAGTCCCAGGACCCCGGGATCATGACCTGAGCTGAAGGCAGTCGCTTAACCGATTGAGCCACCCAGGCGCCCTAAATTTTTTTTTTTTTAAGTGTAATAGCGTAATCCAGATTCTGAGCACTCAAATTAGAACTGTGACAGATAACCCTCATTTCTACTCTTTAGAGTGTCCATAACGTATTTTCTACGGTGCTTATAAAACATTTAAAAACTGGGGCACCTGGGTGGCTCAGTGGGTTAAGCCTCTGCCTTCAGCTCAGGTCATGACCTCAGGGTCCAGGGATCAAGCCCCAAATCAAGCTCTCTGCTCAGCAGGGAGCTTGCTTCCCACTCTCCCTCTGTCTGCCTCTCTGCCTACTTGTGATCTCTTTCTCTCTGTCAAATAAATAAATAAAATCTTTAAAAAAAAAAGGAAATCTGTAAAATGTATAATTATCTGTGGTATACTTTAATTCTCCACATTTACTATTAAATTTAACAAAGTCATTTTAGTTAAAGGCTAAATTATCACTTCAAATAATTTTTGAGAACAGGATTAAAGTGACAATTTTATTTTTTAATTATTTTTATTTTTTTAAAGATTTTATTTATTTGTCAGAGAGACATAGCAAGAGAGGGAGTACAAGCAAGGGGAGTGGGAGAGGGAGAAGCAGGTTTCCTGCTGAGCAGGGAGCCTGATGTTGGGCTCGATCCCAGAACCCTGGGATCATGACCTGAGCCGAAGGCAGACGCTTAATGACTGAGTCACCCAGGTGGCCCAGTTTTTTTTTATTTTTTAAAACTATAAAACCAGCCATAGCAAGTGTTATATTCTTTAGGTTTGCCACTAGTAATACAGATCTGACATCACAGTTGTGGTTTATGTTTTATAATGTATATATGCATTTATGTTCATTTCTTTTTTTAAAGATTTTATTTATTTGAGAGAGTGCAAGCCAGGGGAGGAGCAAAAAGGGAGAGAGAGGGACAGCCCGACTCTGTACTGAGCGCCAAGCCCAGTGTGGTGTTTGATTCCATGACCCTGAAATCATGACCTGAACCAAAACCAAGAGTCATATGTTTAGGGGCACCTGGGTGTCTCAGTCAGTTAAGCGTCTGACTCTTGATTTCAGCTCAGGTCATGATCTCAGGGTCTTGGGATTGAGCCCTGTGTCAGGCTTGGTGCTCAGTGCAGAGTCGGCTTGGGATTCTCTCTGCCTCTGCCCCCCCACCACACTTATGTGCTTATTTGTGTGAGCACGTATACTGTCTCTCTAAATAAGACAAAATTTTTTTTCTTCTAAGATTTTTATTTATTTATGACAATCATCGAGAGAGGGAGCACAGGCACAGGGGAGCTGGAGAGGGAGAAGCAGGCTTCCCGCTGAGTAGGGAGCCTGATGCGGGGCTTGATCCCAGGATGATGGGATCATGACCTGAGCCGAAGGCAGACACCTAACAACTGAGCCACCCAAGTGCCCCAAAACAAATAAAACCTTAAAACTATTTTGTTTTATGATCCACAGTTAGCCTTAATGATAGTAGGTGAGTATTCAGAATCCCATAGTTCTGTTGATTTAAAGTAAAATTGGGACCAGACCCAAGTTTTATTCATCACGTTTTCTACTCTGTAGGGAACACTTAATTTTGTATTCTTTTAAATAAAAAAGAATGAGTGGTTGGTCTTGGACTTTCCTTCTTGTAAGTTCTTGCATGGTGGATTTATAAGATGCACATTTTCTCAAATTCTAACATCTCAAATACACATTTTAAAATGATAGAAAAATATTAATTGGTAACATTTTCTTATGGTACAGAATTGAATGGTGTGGCTTAAAATTGACAATGCTTGGATGATATTAAAACAGTTATTGAAAACTTTTCTACAGGCACTTGCCAAGGAAACTCTTGATGAAAATATCTCCTTTTTGTCAGTGTAAGAGACCTGAGATTGCCTTACGTAAAGATATTAAGTAGTTGTGAACCTCTGTGAGAATTTAAGCAGAGCTTGTACAGATGGCTGTGGGACTTGGTAAGACTTAAGGGTTATAGAGTGGTCTTGATAACTCAAAACCATCCATGGTGTGACTTTCTCATGACCCTTATTAGGAAAAGGAGCTATTTATAACAGTTCATCCTGTGTACAAATGGTTTATAATTACAGACTTATGACTTACTTGGCAATCAATCTCTCTAGAACTACTTTTTTGGTCAAATAGTTCATACCTCTTTATGTTGAAATGCTTGTTTCTCTTTTTCTTTCTTTAACATGTTAGATGAAAAGAACTGAATTGTAACTTGATTTTATAATGCTTTTTCTTTGTTGTATAACTAAAGTTTACCCTTTTCCTGAGATCTGTCACTTTCAGCAGAATATGACTCACCAATACACTAAATTATTTAGCAGAAGAATACACAGAAATGTATTTTCTGGCATTTTTGGAGATGGAAAGTCTGATTTCTAAAAATCACTCACGACTAACTATTAGTATGAAATATTTTTGGAATTCAGTTTAGTGAAAAATGCTTCATAATATTTTACATGTTTTTTTTTTTTTAAGATTTTATTTATTTATTTGACAGAGATCACAAGTAGGCAGAGGCAGGGAGAGGGGGAAGCAGGTGCCCCGCTGAGCAGAGAGCCCGATGCGGGGCTCAATCCCAGGATCCCGAGATCATGACCTGAGACGAAGGCAGAGTCTTTAACCCACTGAGCCACCCAGACACCCCGTATTTTACCTTTGATTAGTCTGATACTCTGGTATAACTGATTCGGAGGTTAATAAGTCAGAGGAGGTCAGATGTAGAATAGCGAGTCAAAATAGTATGTGTGTGTATATATATATTTCTGGGTTATGATTTTTATAATCATGACTTTTCTTGTAACTGAGGAAGCTTCTTTATTTCAAAGGGTTGTGTTACTCCCTTAGTCATGGAGAATATTGTCTTATTTAAGTCTCATTCTTTTCCTCCTTTTGGCACACTTAGTTTCTTCCTGTTCTAGTCACTGTGCAAACAGTAGGCAGCACCCCCTTTCAGATCTAGGCAAAACAAAAAATCTAAGCAAAGGTTTCCTTTTTCCCCTTGAACACATTATTTCTCATATGTATCTTCACCCGAGATAAGTACCTCGAAGTGCTTCAAAAAATCTTTCCATCTAGCTTCTTGTGATCTGGGAAAAAGATGTGTAGAAGTAATAATTTTATTTATTTTTAAAGATTTTACTTATTTATTTAATAGAGATAGACACAGAGAGAGAGGGAACACAAGCGGCGGGGGGGAGTTGGAAAGGGAGAAGCAGGCTCCCCACTGAGCGGGGAGCCCAACATGGGGCTTGATCCTGGGACCCTGGGATCATGACCTGAGCCAAAGGCAGACGCCTAACAACTGAGCCACCCAGGTGCCCCTGTAATAGTAATAATTTAGAGACATTAAATCTGAAGCAGATGTGGTAACACAAGCTTGAAATTCAGGTCTGCAGAGGTGAAATGTATAGTCTCATAATGTGCCTGTCCTAAAATCAGAAATGGCCACTACTAGTTTTATTACAGCCTTCATCATAGTATAATTTTAGGATTGGTAGGCCATCACGTATCGTAGTGTAAGGTCACCATTTCATAGGTGGGAAAAATTAAGGCTCAGAGAAATTGTGCTTGTCAGATGTCTCACAGAGAATTACAGTATATTATACAACACAAATCTTAGAGGTATTTAAGTTTAAATATTTTAAAAACTGTTTTTGTGGTTTTTGTTAGTTTTTTAGATAGCACATTTACTTAGGACAGTAACTTTCAAATGTTTCTGAAGCATCCTTGGAGGCATTTCATGCACTAAGGTCACGGGGACTGGCCAGTCTTTCCTATTTCAGCAGGAATTTTACACATTTCAGGTATAGTGATTTTCCATGAAATTTTGTTTAAAAAGAGATTCTGCTGCTCAGAAATAGAATTTAAAAGTTTAAAATTGAGAAATACTTAGAGATAAGGATAAAGTAAAAAATTTTTCTGCCTTTTTGAAGTGATTGAGTGGGAATATTGTCAAAAATTCCAAGTTGATTTTATGTTGCCCCAGTAGGTTCTGGTTTTTAGCTGAAGTGCAGTTTTTACTACCTGAAAGTCCCTTACTGTTTCTCTAAACTATTCTGTTTAAGGGCTAGTTTGAAATCAGTTACTCTTATACATACAAGCCTGAACTTTAAAACTGTTGAAGTCTCTTTGATAGTACATAATGTAAAAGAGCCATGGGAGTATGGAGAAGCAGAGTAAGTGATGAGAAAGAAAGAAACTGCAGAATTTTCTCAACCAGCCACTAGAATGTAAGTTTCATAATAAGGCAGGCATATTTTGTTCAGTGCTGTGTCCTCAGCATCTAGAAGTGTCCCTCCGTTGTGTTGAATGAGTAATCAGTCCACCCAAAGTAAAACACTATAAAAAGTCTGTTACAAAACTAATCTGAGTTTGAAAATTTGATGATTGTTGGTGGGAAATGTGTTACCTTTTAACACATAAGGATCTGGAGAGTATCTTGGATTTGTTGAGTTGCTTTTCTAAATAATAACAGCAGTAGTTCCACATGCAGATGTGAAAAAATTAGTCTTTAGATACTTTAAACTCAAAATTTCTTCCCCCAAAATGGTTACTTAGGGCTATTTTAGTATTTTTTAACAATTGTTCTTAGCATCAGTCCAGATAACTGGCTTCATTCCTTTTTTCCTTTATAATTTACATGAATTTATTTTTATTTATATTTTTTTATAAATTTTTATAAATTTATATAAATAAATTTTTATAAATTTATTTTTATTATAGTAAATTTCCAGAGCTACCCAATTTGTAAAAATGCTAGTTTTTGTACTCTAAGTTTTACCAGTTTGGGCTTTTTTTTTTTTTTTTTTAAGATTTTATTTATTTGTCAGAGAGAAAGAGTGCACAAGCAAGGGAGCAGCAGGTAGAGGGAGAAGCAGACTCTGCTGAGCCGGGAACCCAATGCAGGACTCTATCCTAGGACCCTGAAATCTGACCTGTGCCAAAGGCAAACACCCAACTCACTGAGGCCACTCAGGTATTCCTAGTTTTGGCTTTCAAAGTATTTCTTATGTCCCGAAATTTTGCGATTTCCATTTTATTCAATTACAAAAATGTGCATTCCTTTAATAAGCGTTCCTAGAATTACCAAAACACCTTTGGTGCCTAGGAAGTCAGAGGCACATTAAAAGCTTCCACCCAGGGGTGTCTGGGTGGCTCAGTGGGTTAAACCTCTGCCTTCAGCTCAGGTCGTGATCCCAGGGTCCTGGGATCAAGCCCAGCATTGGGCTCTGCTCAGCAGGGAGCCTGCTTCTTTGTGTCTGCCTCTCTGCCTAGTTGTGATCTCTCTGTCAAATAAATGAAATAAAATCTTAAAAAAAAAAAAAAAGCTTCCCAGTGAATAATTAAACTTTAAAAACCAAGTCCTCAATATTGTTTATAGCATCGTTGGCGAATTGGCACGCAAATACCCCGAACTATTTAACTTAGGGTACGTATGTCCTTGGGAGATAACTTTTTTCTGTCCTACTAAATAATCTTGTAGTCATTCATTTTATATACTTTAGGCTTATGGAAGTGATTTTTTTTAATAAGTTTTTATTTTTAAGATTTTATTTACCAGAGAAAGGGCGCACGCTTGGGTGCACACAGGCAGGGAGAGTGGTAGAGGGAGAAGCAGGCTCCCTGCTGAGCAAGAAGCCTGATGCCAGACTCAATCCCAGCACCCTAGGATTATGACCTGAGCCGAAGGCAGACGCTTAATGACTAAGCCACCCAGGCGCCCTGAATCTTAAACTTCTGTAATAGAAAATTTTGACTATAAATAGAAGTAGAATTGTATAATGAACTTCATGTACCATAAACCAGTTTCAGTAAATCTTGACCTCATAGCTGCCTTACTTATAATCACTTAACATCCTTATGTTTGTTATTTATTTTTTTTTTTTTTTTAAAGATTTTACTTATTTATTTATTAGGAAAGAGAGAGAGTGAGAGAGAGAAGGTCAGAGTGAGAAGCGGCCTCCCCATGGAGCTGGGAGCCCGATGTGGGACTCGATCCCGGGACTCCGGGATCATGACCTGAGCCGAAGGCAGTCGCTCAACCAACTGCGCCACCCAGGGGCCCCTTATGTTTGTTATTTTGAAGCAAACTTTAAATCTTGGACCTTTCTGATAGGATGAGTCTTACAATATAAAATATAGTAAAGACAAAAAAAAAAATATATAGTAAAGACCAGTTACTCCCAGGCAAAGTAGAATAAGATCTGGAAGTCATTGTTAAGGTAGATTGTTTTTCACGTTAACATATTTTGGTGTCATGTTTGTTTTTCTGTACAGTGATTCTCAATAAATGCTTATTACCTGAGAACCTCAAATCATCCTCCGAGTATTCCCTGAACTCTTCAGATCTGTTTTAGAGATGTGTACAGTTTTATAAACTGTATTTTAACAAGTCTGAAGAAACTAGTATGTCTCTGAGGCTATTCAGTGAAAAAGAGAGGATGGAGTGGTTATAAATGCATCATTTGGAGGATATAAACAGTGAACACAGAGCAAGCACATGATAATAAATGAAAACTTGAAACAGATATTTTTGTTATTATACCAGGAGGTTAACCACAAACATCAAGCAAAGTCACAGTTTGTCTATCACTGGAAACATCTTTTTTAAACTGATGAATTTTACTTTGATGTACAGGTGGCAAGACAGAATGACTTAACTGAAATCCTTTTTAGTTTGATGATTCTTACTCATTAAGGGAACTTGTAAAAGCAGTTGGTATTTTATTTTGACCCATATACAGTAAAACATTATGAATGTCTATTGTCCCATAGACATTATTAGTCTATAGGATCAAAAATATAGGCATATATATTAATGTATTTGGATAATGTAATTTGTAATAATTACATTATTTTTAATACATTCCACATTTTGGTTTAAAAACACATTTTTTTCCCTTTTATGGTATTTATTGTAGTGTTTGGAATAGTGAAATTTAAGTAATACTGAAATTAAGACAAGGAAGAAATAGAAAAAGTTGAGGAAGGTGGGCTGAATGGAGAAAGTGAAGAGAATGCACAGCGAAAGTTAACGAAGAATTTCTCTTCAAAAAGTGATTTGTTCGGGGCACGTGGGTGGCTCAGTTGGTTAAGTCCTGGTTGCCTTTGGCTCAGGTCATGATCCCAGTGTCCTGGGATTGAGCCCCTCATCAGACTCCCTGCTCCATGGAGAGCCTGCTACCTCTCCCTCTGCCTGCCCCTCTGCATACTTGTGCTGTCTATCTCTCTGTCAAATAAAATCTTTTAAAAAGTGATTAATTTTTTCATCTCTTTGGAAGTGGTACTGATTGCTGAGATCAGCATTCATTCACTCATTCATTCACTTCACAAGTACTTATTGAGGACCTACTGTGTGCTGTGTTGGGGACACAAGTGAACATGGGTTTCTCCTTTAAGTGGTGGGAGCTAGCATTCTGATGTTGGAGACAAACAACTAAGTGAAAAATAATGTGATTTCAAGTAGTGATTTAAGTTGCTTAAAAAGCATGGTTAGGTAACTTTGAGACAGTGGTCCAGGGTGCTTAGAGAAAACTGTTTTTGATAAAGTGACATTTGAAGAGATCTAAATATTAAGAAACTTAAACCAATCATTTCTGAGCAGGAATGAACTTAGCATATGTTGCTTCCTCACAAAACTTTTGGTGTTTTCCTGCTTATTGTATGTATGGCCCAAAATCTAAAATCCTTAGACCAGTCTACCTCTTCCTTGAATGAATAAATCAGTTGGATCCTTTTTACCGGACTGATTTATTCATTGTTATCTCACTGTTTTCCTTTGCTAGCATAATTGTCATTTTAGGTTACCTCTTTTTCTCTTGCTGAAATAACTTCTTTTTTACACATTTAAATCATGCCTGGCTTGCTACATGTGATTGTGTGAGCCTATAGCCTTTTAGCCTCTGAACTCCAGTGTAGAACCTGCTCTTCATGCTACTGAATAGGCATTTGTTAGTTTTTCTTGTTTATATATGTATTCTATCTCGCATTGTCTTTCTGGGGCAAGGACTTTTTTTTTTTTTTTTTTTTAAGATTTTATTTATTTGAGAGCGTGCAATGGAGAGAGCACGAGCTGGGTAGAGGGAAAGGGAGAGAAGCAGGCTCCCGACTGAGTAGGGAGCCCAGTGCTGGGCTTGATCCCAGGACCCTGAAATTATAACCAAGCCAAAGGCAGACGCTTAACCAACTGAGCCACCAAGGCACCCCAGGGACTTTGTTTTAATGTTATCTAGATATCTTTGCATATTTTGGTTTGGGATGAATAAGAAAGTTATTTCATGCTATGTTCTTCCAAAACAATTTCTAGCTTTGTTCTTCCAAACAAAGCTAGAAGAAGAGCTTTATTTTTCTTTAACCACTCAGGGGAAAATGGACTTGGAAATGGAACCTACAAGTGGGAATGAGCAATTAATAAATGGGAAGTGGCAAAAAGCCGAAACTAATCTCTGCATGCCGAGTGTGCCCCTTTCCTCTTCACCCATCATTCATATTGGACTTGTTCATTTGAATGCCAGGATTGGAATTAGGAAAGAAATACCATAATTTTTATTTTATTTATTTATTTATTTATTTATTTATTTATTTATTTATTTTTTAAAGATTTTATTTATTCATTTAACAGAGAGAGAACACAAGCAGGCAGAGAGGCAGGCAGAAGCAGAGAGAGGAGCAGGCTCCCTGCGGAGAAAGGAGCCCGATGCGGGACTCGATCCCAAGACGCTGGGATCATGACCTGAGCCTAAGGCAGTTGCCCAACCAACTGCGCCACCCAGGCGTCCCCATAATTTTTATTTTAAGACAATATGGCATAACTTGAATGCATACTCAGGTTTTATTATTTCAAGGCTTTTTCTGTATTACACTGGGCTTTTCTCTTGTTACTGATGTGGGTCTTGAGTCAAATGTTGAACATGGAAGAGAAATTTTGCAAATACGAGTAAGGAAGAAAGTTAATGATGCGGGAAGTGAGAAAGTATAGGGTGAAATAGCACTGGTGTTGAGAGCATGTGGAAGGGCTCATGTGGTCAGCCAGGCTTTTGTATTTCCCGTGCTTTGTCCTGCTGTCATGTCGTCGTTTCACTTTTTCTCCAGCTGGTGTGTATTCTTTTCAGTACTTTACCAATATCACTACCTTTGATTCCTTGCTATTTTTGTACTATATCTAAATTATTGTTATATTTTGATGTTTTCACCCTTGTCTTGAGCCTCTTAAAACTTTAAGAAAACATAATACAAAGACACATGGGAAGAATTATTTTAAACTAAGCAGTGTAAATAAATAAAAGAATTAAAACCAGGTTAGATAACGGTGAAACTATTGCTCTAATGAAAGTGGTTTTTAGAAAGTTAAAATTAGGGACGCCTGGGTGGCTCAGTTGGTTAAACTGCTGCCTTTGGCTCAGGTCATGATCCTCGGGTCCTGAGATCGAGTCCCACATCGGGCTCCTTGCTCAGCGGGGAGCCTGCTTCTCTCTCTCGCTGCTTCTGCTTGCCACTCTGCCTGCCTGAGCTCTCTCTGTCTCTCCCTCTGACAAATAAAATCTTAAAAAAAAAAAAAAGTTAAAATTATGAAGCAGTGGGGTTTGTTTTTAAATCATAAGTATGGAGGCGCCTGGGTGGCTCAGTGCGTTAAGCCTCTGCCTTTGGCTCACGTCTTGATCTCGGGGACCTCGGATTGAGCCCCACATCGGGCTCTGCTCAGAGGGGAGCCTGCTTCCCCCACTCTGCCTGCCTCTGTACCTACTTGTGATCTCTCTCTGTCAAATAAATAAAATCTTAAAAAAATAAATCAGAAGTATGATAATAGGAATTTATACCGTTATTCTCAAGCATTCTTCCTCATCTTCTCCATCGTTAAATTTTCCTGTGGCAATATACTATGATCTTACAGGTGGCACTGTTCTTTAAAACTACTTTTCTTCCTCCCTCTCTCCCTCCCTCTTTGCTTTCCTTTCCTTTTTTTTCTTTCTTTCCTTTCTTTCTTTCCTTCCTTCTTACCCTTCCTTCCTTCCTTTCTTTCTTTGGGCGCCTGGGTGACTCAGTTGGTTAAGTGTCTGCCTTCGGCTCAGTCATGATCTCAGGGTTGGGATTGAACCCCACATGGGGGGGGGGTCCTTGCTCAGCAGGGAGTCTGCTTCTCCCTCTCCCTGCCTCTCTGCCTACTTGTGATCTCTCTCTCTGTCAAATAAATAAATAAAATCTTTAAAAAGAAATACTTTTCAGTATTTTCATTGTTAGTAAGTTGACTTAGGGAAGTCAGATTTGGAGTTCTATATTATTTATTAAAGAGGGGCTCTTAGAAGAATACTTGAGCTGTAACTCTATGGAGGAATATGTAAAACTGTCTGCTTAGAAAACTTAATTGGATAAAGCAAGCCTTGAGTGAATGTGGTATCATATCTGTACCATACTGGAAACTGTTACTTAGATTTCCTGTTGTACATCACCTTCAGCATGTCCAGAACAAAACGTTTCCTTCACAGATCACCTCTTCCATTTGATTTAGTCATTTCTCTTGGTGGTGTCATTATTTGCTCATGCTTGGAATACTCCTAATCTTTTCCTCTCCACACTTCATTTCCAGTTAGTTAATTGGTTAATCAATAGTTCTATTTAATTAGTTTATTGAGAGTCATTTTGTTATCAAAAGAATATTGAACTATATTAAGGACTGGATTTAAATTTTTACTCTGCTCCTGCCTGCTTATGATCTGATGACTTCTCTGAGCCTTGATTTCATTGCTGTAGAAAGGTGGTGATGGAATTGATGATTTCAGAGGTCCTTTCCATCTTTAAAATGCTTTTGTTCTTCTGTAGCACTGTTTTACCTCCATCACCAGCTTCCTCTTTTCTTTTCTAATTCGACCCTATGACTTTATTTCGGGCTCATCCTAATAGCCTGTCCCGCCCTTGAGCTCTTCTTGTCAGTCCATCCAGTAATATGGAGTTAATGATTCTAAAATACAGATTTCATCATGTCCTATTTCAGTCCAAATAGTTAAGCATTCTTCTTTGCCTATAGAGTATATTCTGCATATTGGTACACGTTCAAAATCTTCAACTCTCTAGTCAGTATCTGTTATGTGATTGATGCAGCAGTCTGAAGTATTTGAGAAAAGAGAAGTTTAGAGAAATTAAGTGAATTTCTCAGAATTAAATGGATAATAAGATGTTAAGGGAGGTCTTCTGAGTTGCTGAGTACCCAGACTGTCCTTATTTTATTACTTAGATAATAAAGTTTTTGAGTAAAAGTGGAAAAAGCATAAAACATGAATATTTTCCATTATATGTCATCCCCCATCTCAGACATAAAGCCAGTCAACAATTTAATGTACCTTTTTCACTCTCGTGTGTGTATGTGTGTGTGCATGGACATGCGTGTTTTAACAGATGGCATTATATTTGATTTATTTTTTTCACTTGGAGAAGTTTGCAAATTAGTGGTCTATATTTTTAAAATGTGCCTACATAATATTTTATAATATGATTGTTTCCTAAGTTATTTATTCAGTGACTATTACTGTGTTAATAGTTTTTGGTTTTGGTACACAGTGAAATCTTTACATGTGCATCTGTGTATATATTTGCAACTGTTGCTTTAATCTAATGTCTGTTTTTTTCCTTGAGAACATAAACTGATAAAAGGGATTATCTTCTTACCCTGTTTTATAATTCCGTTTGGGATCTAGCTCATTGATCTGAGTAAATACAACAAAGCAAGAATATTTGCAATTCTTGAAGTAGTTACTATGCCCAGTTTCTGTCACTGATTTATTCATTAATGTATTACTGCCAGTAGTTTATAACTGGCAGTACACTCAAATGTGTAGGTCAGCTCTTTGATTTGCTCTACTCTAATACCATGTTTATTTGTTGATTTTGATGTATAATTTCTGCATGCCTCTGTTCTGTTACTTTGATTTTTTTTCCTCCAAAATTCAAGCGGCTTTATTGATTTTCTTTCTGATTGTAAGAATAATACAGGTTCATTGTATTTAATCCAACCAATATCAATCCAGCTTCACAGCAGTGTCTATACATGAATTTACAAAGATGGCATTTTATTGTGTTTTTCTTTGCCATCTATTTTCTCCATTTAGTATCAAGATCATAATTTCTAATGGCTATATAATGTGTTTTATGACTATTCCATAATTCAGTTAATGAAAACCATGTTGCTAGGCTCTAAAACATCATTGTTAAAGTTTTGTCCATTTACCTTTGCGTACTTATTTCATTGTTTCTTCAAATTCTTAGAAGTAGAATTCCTTAGTTAAATCATCACATTTAGTCAATGTTGATGGATTGTATAAAACCTGGTTTTTTTTTTTTTTTTTAAAGATTTTATTTATTTGACAGAGATAGCCAGAGAGGGAAAAGAAGCAGGGGGAGTGGGAGAGGGAGGAACAGGGAGCCCGACATGGGGCTCGATCCCAGGACCCTGGGATCATGACCTGAGCTGAAGGCAGACACTTAATGACTAAGCCACCCAGGTGCCCCAAAACCTGGTCGTTTATGTAGGAGGGCAAAAATAAGAGAAACTGTTTTCCTTATGAAGTTTAAAGTCCATTTGAGGAGATAATGTTCATTTTTGAAATTTCAAAAGAACACTTAGAAAAGTACTTAACAGAATCAACTTTGTTAAACAGTAAAATGTAATACAAAATGGTGAGAGGTTGTAAGAAGTTTTCAGAATTAGAACACTTCACAAGGGAAATGTATTCAGTATGGAGAAGACAAAAATGCAAAACTGAATATTTCCAATTAAAAATAAGCATTTTTGCCATTTACAATCTAAGAATTTAGATATCTTTTAATTAAAATGCCAAACAAACTTGTGGGAAGAATGTAATTATGAAGTAAATTACTTATTAAATTTAAAAATTCAAAAACTCTCCCTGTGGCTTTCATTATAAATAGAGCCATTATAAGTTAAATAGCCAAACATTGATTATGTTCAGTTCGAAGCTCATTTATTTTACAAGAGAAGCAGCAGCAAGTATTGGTGCACTGAGTTCAAAGCACTATTGAACCATCAGTGATGAAGTCAGGATTGATTCGGCTTTTGAGGATTGGTCCATAGTTGGTCATGATGTAGTTCTATCTTAGTTCTCTTTGTGGTGGCTTTTTAATTAGATGACCACGGTCTTAAAGAGTCTTAACATGGACACACTTATCTTTCACTCACTTTTACATTGGCAGGTAGTTGTGTGTGCTTTGGCTTGCTTGTTCTTTATTTTAAATATTCCCTGTGTGCATGACAGTGCCAGAGTATGTGTTTAGTCGTGATGGTATGGATAGAGGAAAATAGATGACTGACTAGTGTCTAGAATTCTGAAAATGTGTATACACCTACTGTCCTGCTAGCTCCCCAAAGAATAAGCACTGAGGCTATTCCAGGCCAAAAAAAAAAAAAAAAATTATAGCTAGGCCCTTCCTCCTAGGACTTTGGTGCCCCACAAATCTACTCTTGTAAGCTAGACTAGACTGGGAAACTTCACAGCTCGTGGCCCAGGATAGTGTCAAGTCCAAGCGGTCTGCCTCCTGGAGGAGAGTAGCTTAAAATACTTAGGAAGGAAAGAAGTCCCAGCAAAATTGATAATCCATGGAGAAGTGAAGACGACCTTTCTCTCCAGAACTCAGATCAGTTTTATACGAGGTTGCAACCTGACCACCCTTGCTTGTTAAGCTCAGGGCCCACTATGCCAAATATTCTTCTTTGTCCTCTTTTACCAGTTTGGTTCATTGAGCAAATACTTATTAAACATATACCAGGTAAATTACATACATAGTAGATAAAATTAAAAAAAAAATACTTGTCTTTGTGGAGCTCACATTCTAGTGAGGTAGTAAAATTTCCCCCTTGCGCAAATTCCCTTCCAAGGCATACATCCACCCACCTCCTCCAAATTTCACCCTCTTACCAAAACTCCACCCTTACACCAGTGGTATAATTGTGAGTTGTGTCCTTTTTGGTGTTTATTTTGTTTTTGACCCACAGAGTTGGGTTTTTTCCTTTGGTTGGTTGTGTGATGGAAGTTTAAAGGTAAAGCAGAGGAAAAGCCTAGAATTCCTGCCAGTATGAGTGGGCAACAGAGATGTTTTGGTTAAACAGTAAGACAAGATTTATATACTCCTTTTAGGTTTGTTTTTTGAGATTTTATTTATTTATTTGACAGACACACAGGAAGAGAGGAAACATAAGCAGGGGGAGTAGGAGAGGGAGAAGCAGGCTTCCTCCTGAGCAGGGAGCCCGATGTGGGACTCAATCCCAGGACCCTGGGATCATGACCTGAGTTGAAGGCAGACACTTAATGACTGAACCACCCAGGTGCTCTTCCTTTTAGGTTTTTATTGAGAACAGATTGGCAATCTAGTTAAGCAGGGGATAAAGATAAGGGAATTAACTGGAGGAAAGGCAGTTAGACAATTGCTTTGGGTATCTGCTATGTGCAGAACACTAGCATGGTAAAACGGAAGGGATATTAGATCTAGAAATCATTCTAACCAGATTTCCTAGTAAGTATCTGGAATAAGTGTCTTTCTGGGCTTCGGTTCCTTTGTCTATACTTTGGGAATAAAACTAGATCAGTGAGTGGTTCGCAGCACTGTGCATTAAAAACACCTGGGAGACTTTTTACAGTTTTGTCTTTAGAGGATAGGGCTTGGACCTATTTTCAAAAGCTTGGATCAATATTATTACCCTGGGTCTAGGTTAAAAACCACTGCATTGGATCAATGGCATTCCCAACTGGCATCATAACATTTTAGGAAATGAGTGTAGCATCCCATTAACAACTGTTGCTATACAAATACACATATAAAGGGAGTCATTGGAGAGATTAAGATATCATTAAGAGACACACTTGCCGGGGCAGCTGGTTGAATTCTGTTGGTAGAGCCTGCAACTCTTGATCATTAGGTCATGAGTTTAAACCCCACTTTGGAAATGGAGCCTACTTACACACACACACACACACACACACACACACACACACACACACACACACAGGCTGGTGTAGCAAAGATGGTAACAATGTTCTTTTGCAATTTTTTCATTACTGGCTTATTTTCCTGAACATTTTAGGAGCATTACATTTTTTCTATGACTTCTTAAAAATGTTGCTTAATAAGCAGTTTTGAATTTCTGCACATCACCAGCAAGTTTCAGTTGCTGTTTAATGTCACTGGGAGACTTAGTTAATCCATAGACTTATGAATGAGAGGAAGGAATCGGCCTGGAAAAATCTCAGCATACTCAGCAACAGTGATACATGAGAGCCATTAGTGGGATGATAACTTAGAATACTGGTGAATATTCCTTATTATTGGGGCGCCTGGGTGGCTCAGTGGATTGAGCCTCTGCCTTCAGCTCAGGTCATGATCTCAGGGTCCTGGGATCAAGCCCCACATTGGGCTCTCTGCTCAGCGGGGAACCTGCTTCCCCCCTTTCCCTCTGCGTGCCTTTCTGCCTACTTGTGATCTCAATTCTCTCAATTAAGTAAATCAAATCAAATCAAAATCAAATCAAAAGTCAAATAAATCTTTGAAAGAAAAAAAATATTCCTTATTATTCCCAAAGGATAACTTTGAAGACATTGCCTATATTTCCCTATTCATTCTTTTATGTAATTAGTAACCGAGGTAGTAGAGTTTAACAGAGAAGCTTATTTTTTTAAGACAATCATAAAATGTCAGAGTTGGAAAGAGGAAGCTACTTAACAGTTCAATTCTTTCCTCAGTATCTTAGAAAAATGGTTATCTAAACTGTACTGGGATCTTTCAGTTATCTGGGAATTCACTAACTCTTGAGGAATTGTATTCTCTTTGGAAAGCCTTGATCATTAGAAAGTGGGTGGGGGGTTTTGTTTGTTTTTAATTTGAGAGAAAGTTAACAATCTGACTCTCAGGTCCCTTGGAGCCATAATAAGATCTATTTCTGCTTCATGTTGAAAAGTTCTTTAGTTGATTGAGGACTAGGTTCACATTTTGATTTTTCTTGGCTAATTGCATCTCCAGCTTTTTTTGTATGGCTTGATTTTGAAACACTTGGTCTAACTTACTTATATCCCTTTGAAATGTGTTAACGCACAGAATGTATCTTTTGAAAGAGAGGTGTTAGCCAGCATTCAGCAAGAGATTCTTACTTTGTTCATACTATGTCCTGTAAGTTAATTTATCTCAGTCATGCCACATTGTAACTCTTATTCTTGACTAGTGTGTTTTTAAATTTGGCTTAATTTTCTGCTCATAGCTATTTGTAAATTTGCCTTCTTAGAAGACTTCGTATTTTTTTAAAGATTTTATTTATTTATTTATTTATTTGATAGAGATCACAAGTAAGCAGAGAGACAGGCAAGGAGAGGAGGAAGCAGGCTCCCTGCCGAGCAGAGAGCCTGATGTGAAGCTTGATCCCAGGACCCTGAGATCATGACCTGAGCTGAAGGCAGAGGCTTTACCCCACTGAGCTACCCAAGACTTCATATTTTTAAAAAATTTTACCTGATCTATCAATTGTTTTGAATCTTAAATTTTTTTTAAAGTTTATTTATTTTTAAGTAATCTCCGCATATAACTTGGGTCTCAAACTCATGAACCTGAAATCAAGAGTCACGTGCTCCTCCAACTAAGCTAACCAGGTGCCCTAATTCTTTTGAATCTTTTTTTTTTTTTTAATTTTATTTATTTATCTGACAGAGAGAGAGATCACAAGTAGACAGAAAGGCAGGCAGAGAGAGAGGGGGAAGCAGGCTCCCCACTGAGCAAAGAGCCCGATGCAGGGCCCGATCCCAGGACCCCGAGATCATGACCTGAGCCGAAGGCAGAGGCTTTAACCCACTGAGCCACCCAGGCGCCCCTCTTTTGAATCTTAATCCAGTGAATTCACTTTTTTTTTTTAGCTTGGGATATTATACAAAATAGACTTTTATATCCTTTGTTATATCTAGGTTGTTGGCAAAAAAGTTAAGACAGAGTCATTTCTAGGTACTTATCTACAAAGCTTAAGGCCCAGGTCTAGGTATGTACCAGTGATTGTTCTAGTCTGTTCTTTGCTATTAGAAACATTCCTCTGCTTTGACACTGGCATTTTTTTTTTTTTTAAGAGTAAATCTTCTGTAAAACCTCAAGGATTCTTTTCTTAACCTTTTCCTAAGGTTAGTTTGCTTCCTCATACATTTTAAATCCAGTTTAAATAATACCGCTTCAGAAAGACCTTCTTTGATCACCAAGCAGCTTCCTATCATAATGGGAGCATTACTGTTTTATTAAACCTCTTAACTGTATTGAGAGACACAATTATGGTTATATTTGTTTCCCCTCTTCTACATGTCAGCTCCATGAGGTCAGAGACTGTATGTATCTGTGTCAGTTAGCTCTGTGTCCCTACCACCTAGCATAGTGCTTGGCACAAGTGGGTACACAGTTAACTAATTGAAGGAATGACTTTACTACTATGTTTGTTGTACTTTATGCATAGTTTATTTAACAAAACCAAAGGGCATATTTACTATACCTTTTCAAATTATTGTATTCTCTTTTTACCAACCTTTGAGTAATTCTGAGAATTCTATTGATAGGATAGCATACTTCCAGTTGGAAAATCTGTTTTACTTAGAGCATCCATTAATCACATCTGTAAGTATCTTTGCATCCAGCCCAATCTTTTCCTCTCAATTTTCCCCCTAGAGGATTTCCTGAAAGATCTTATCAGTTGCCCAGATACATGTAAAAATGGACAGATTTTTAGGAATTTTGGTCTCAGGAGAAAACCTGATTTGGTAAATAATGTCTAATTGGAATTCTAAGTAGGAGGATCCTAGGTTCAATGGGAGTGTATTTTATATCTCTGATACATGCTTGTAAATAGGACTTGGTAGTTGTTTTTTGTGATGTTATATTGAGTGTTAATAAATTTCTTTTTACTAGTTCACCTAGAGTCTTATCTGGAATCGTTATCAAGTTTACTGGTCTAATGTTTGAGGACTCCATCTTTATTTGAAAATCAGAATGTTCTTCAAAGAATATTGACTTTAATTCAGCAATCTGATTTACATATTCTTTTAGTTTAATTTTAAACTAATGTTATCTTTTCTGTGTTAATGGATTAAGTGAAATTTGATTTGATGCAGAAGCCAGGAGCTTTTTCAGATTTTTACAGTTTTCCTTGTCTATTTGTTCTTAAGTACAAAAGTAGTTACTGTTCCCATCTGTTGGTAGACAGAATTGATGTGGATTTTTTTCTGACACCAGGTTTTATACTTGTCTATGAAATTTTGTAATTTGAAAGTCCATAAATAAAGAAGCACCTGTAAGACTGAATATGTATTTTGAAGAGAACTGTGGTGGTTGATGAAGTTTACTGTTGAAAAATGTGTTTACTGTTTCAATAATTGTCTTTTTTTCTATCCTCTCTAGAGAATGGATCTTGGAGAATGTCTGAAAGTTCATGACCTGGCTTTAAGAGCAGATTATGAAATTGCATCCAAAGAACAAGATTTTTTCTTTGAACTTGATGTATGTGATTTTTCTTTAATGGTTTAGATTATTTTTTGTAGTAAAACATTTTGAATATGGATTAATATCTCTGTAGGAAAAGGCTCTTAGCAAATTATCTTCTTTGTGTTTATTTGAAGGTCAGTACTAAATTAAGTAAGATAATGTATCTTCCTGACTAACAATATTTTTTAAAAAATATAAGGTGAAACTGGGTATTTTAAGAAAATGTGTAAAAATCCATGCAACGCATACAATCTTTTGAAAAACTATTCCCGTAAAGTTGTGATGATTAAGGAAACTTCAATTTAAGCACATGTAAACAACAAATTTCTGATGTACTTAAGGCCCTTTAATAATGTACAGAACTTTTACATTCATTTTTATATTTGTATCTATGAATATATATGGATAGAAGGAGAGAGATTATTGAGTACAATGTTTTTTATGTAAAACTAGTAGAAGAAATAATAGAGTAGAAGGTACCATTTGCATAACTTAAAGGCTCAAGATCTGATTTGTTGTTTATAGAAACAGAATCGTTTGTTATAAAATAGGGAAAGTTTTTTATGTTTATATAAAACATACCAAATTAGCATTACATAAAAGATATTGATGAGCACACATTTTATGATATTTTTTACAGTAAGGTGTAATAGGTATTTTACTTGGTCTGGAAGGTAAAGCAGTCAATGGGCACCTCCATCTACTTCTCTTCCAAGAATTTCTGCTAATAGAAATGAAAATCAGGAGTGCGTAGTTGGCTCAGTCAGTTAAGTGTCTGACTTGGTTTCAGCTCAGGTCATGATCTCAGGGTTGTGAGATCAAGTCCTGTATCGGGTTCCATGCTGGGTGTGGAGCCTGCTTTAGATTCTCTCTCTCTCTCATTCTCTCCCTGCCCCTGTGCATTCTTTCTCTCTGTCAAACAAAATGAAACAAAAAAATATCTTGTATGTAAACATAATTTAATATGGGACTGGAACAGTTGGGGGAGACATCTTAAATCAATTAGGTTTTCATTTAATATATTCTGGGCATAAAATACAGCAGAAACCATCATCTAGATATAGGGATATGCATATTTATGTCATTTTCCATATTTTATTGTTTTTCTTTTAGTAGTTGTGGGTCTTGCAGAATATTTTTATAGTTGTCTCATTTATCAGTGCTTTAAAAATTTCTAATGAGTTAATTCAAAAGGGTCTTCTCTGTTCTGAGGTGTTAAGAGTTCTGTCATGGTTTCTTGTATTTTTTATGGCTTCATTTTATACACTTAGATCTTTGAACCAAGTTAAATTTATGTTGTTCTAAGGAATTGAGGTATAGATTTAGCTTTCTTTTTCCAGATAGCTACTTAGTTGACCCAGCACTACTGATTAGTACATCTTTTTCCTTTCACTGCTTTCGGATGCCACTTTTATCTTCCCATAAGTAAATTTTAATAGGCCTATCTTGTGTATTTAAAGGTGAATTTTAAATTAAAAGAGCTAAATAGCTATTTTAAAAAATATTTTTATTTGAGAGAGAGCGCGCATGCATGCGTGAGCAGGGTGGGTTGGGAGTGGGGAAGGAGAAGCAGACTCTCCTGCTGAACAGGGAGCCCGACACGGGGCTCCATCCCAGGACTCTAGGATCATGACCTAAGCAGAAGGCAGACACTTAACCAACTGAGCCACCCAGGCGCCTCTAAATAACTGTTTCTTTGGCATCACAGATAAGAGCTTTTAAATGAGCCTGTTGCTTTTCACTTCCAAGAAATTCCTAGAATTAGCTATGTGCTGAGTAAGTTTTTATTTTTATTTATTTATTTTTTTAAAAAAGATTTTAATTATTTATTTGAGAGACAGAGAAAGTGAGAGAGAGCATGAGAAGGAGAGAAGGTTCGAGGAAGAAGCAGACTCCCCGTGGAACTGGGAGCCTGATGTGGGACTCGATCCCGGAACTCAAGGATCATGACCTGAGCCGAAGGCAGTCGCTCAACCAACTGAGCCACCCAGGCGCCCTAAGTTTTTATTTTTAATTAAACATTTGTATTTTAAATTCTGTTTCTGAACAGTAAGATGTGAAAGTCCAAATTGCTTGACTTGGGAATAAATCTTAAAAGTTTACTTTTAAATGAATTACTATTTAATTATAGACATGTTAATATGTGCCTGACGAATGTCTTTAATATAATTATTGAACTGGATTTTTACAATACAGATGTTGCTAAAATTCTCACTTGTTTATTCTGTGAAAAGAAAGCAAGTTTTCCTGATCGTAACATTTTCATTGTGGAAAATTTGAGAAGCATGGAAAACTAATTATTAAACATTATCCATATACTCAAGAATTGCTAAAATTTATGTATGCTCTCCTTTTTTTCTATGCTTTATTTTACAAAACTGGGATTTTATGGCATATGATACTGTGTAACATGCTTTTTATTTACAAATCATGAACATTTTTCTTGTATCATTATTAAAACCTTTTTTTAATGGCTGAAGATCAAAATTTCTACATTACCTAGGTATTTAGGGTATATACAACTTATCACCATAAAAATAACACTGTGAGAAACATCTTTGAATTTTAAGCCTTCTGTATATCTGATTACTTTCTTAAAAGGCATTTCTGGAAGTAAAATTACTACAGACATTTTTAAGTCTTTTGATACCAGTTACCACATTGCCTTTTTTAAACATTGCACTGATAGTTCAGCAGTATATGAGAGTGATAGTTTCCTTATAGTTTTACCTTTCCAGGAACTATTTATGTTTACTCTGCTAATCTGATTGGTGATGAGTAGTATTTTTGATTCATAATTGAACCTGCTTTTGTTTTTTTTTACTACCCTATTAGCACTTTAAAAAATAAAGTATAGGGGCACCTGAGTGGCTCTGTTGATTAAGTGTCTGACTCTTGATCTCTCAGGGTTGTGAGTTCAGGCCTTGCATTGGGCTCCACATGGCTGTGGAGCCTACTTTAAAAAATAAGAAAATTATATATAATTTTTGAGTAAAGATATTCCTGAATAAAGTTGATTTTTGTGGCAGTAATTTTCTTTTAATTAAACTTTGCAGGCTATGGATCATCTTCAGTCATTCATCGCAGATTGTGATAGAAGAACAGAAGTGGCTAAGAAAAGATTAGCAGAAACTCAAGAAGAGATTAGTGCTGAAGTGGCAGCAAAGGTAAGAATTTCATTTCATTAGTACTACAAAATACTGTTTCAGCTTACTAATTCTAACTTTTTATTTTGAAATAATTACATCCTCAGATTGCAGAGACACATGTAGGGAATTCTGTGAACTCTTCCTCTAGCCTCCCCTAATGTTCACATTTTATACAGCTATAGTACACAAGGAATTGATACTGGTCTATCGTGACATTTTACTCAGATTTTACCAGTTATGTGTGCACTTGTGTGTGTATGTGTATATATAGCTCTGTGCAGTTTTATCACATGTGCCAATAATGGGTAGCTACTACCATAATTAAGTTACTTCACTGTAGCATCACCATGAGAGTCCCTCATATTACCTCTCTAGAGCCACATCTGTTCCCCCTTTTCTCTGTCTTCTGGCAACCACTACTGTGTTCTCCAGCTCTATAATTGTTATTTTACTGAATATTACATAAATGGAATCAGGTAACCTTTTGAGATTGGTTCTTTTCACTCAGCACAGGTTCCTTGATTCATATAAGTTGTTGTGTATGTTATGTATATGAGTAGTTCATTCCTTTTTGAGTAACATTCCATAGTATGGATATACCACAATTTAACCACACATTGAAAGATGTTTGGGTTGTTTGCACTTACTGGTTAACACCAGTAGAACTGCCATAAATGTTTCATTTCTCTGGGATAAATGCCCAAGAATGCAGTTCTGGGTCATGTGGTCCTATTATATGTCCATTTTTAGTTTTGAGAGCAGGTGTCAAACTTTATTCTGGAGTGGCTATACCAGTTTATGATTCTACCAGCAACGTGTTAGTGATTTAGTTTCTTCACATCTATGCCAGCATTTGGTGGTGTCACTAATTTTCATTTTAGCCATTCTTAAAAGTGTGAAGTGATATTTCTTGGTTTTAGTTTGCATTTCCCTAATGTCTAATGATGCTGAACATTTTTTTCGTGTACTTATTTGCCATTTATGTACCTCTTTAGTGAAATGTCTGTCTTAAGCCCATTTTCCAAATGGACTGCTCATTTTTTTTTAATGTTGATTTTTGAGTGTTTTTTAGATGTTATGTTTTACCTTCCACTTTAAAAAAATACTTCGTTGTGGGAGCACCTGGGTGGCCCACATCGGTTAAGCATCCAACTTTTGATCTCACAGCTGAGGTCTCAATCTCAGGGTCATGAGTTCAAGCCCCGTGTTGGGCTCCATGCTGGGTGTGGAGCCTTATACACAAAAAGGGGATAGAAGGGTGCCTGACTGGCTTAGTTGGTAGAGCTTGCAACTCTTGATCTCTGGGTTGTGAGTTCGAGCCCCATGTTGGGTGTGGAGATTGCTTAAATAAATAAGCAAACTTTAAAAATACAAATAAAAACTGGAAAGTACAGTGAGTCCCAATGGATTCATAGCTTTTTGCTCTTGTTTCATTGTTTTATTTATTTAAAAATTTTATTTATTTGAGTGAGAGAGAGAAATGGAGCAGGGGAAGAGGCAGAGGGAGAGGGAGAAGGAGACTCCTCACTGAGCAAGGAGCCCAACATGGGGCTCGATCCCAGAACCCTGGGATCACGATCCAAGCCGAAGGCAGATGCTTAACCAACTGAGCCATCCAGGCGCCCCTGTTTCATTATTTTAAAAGCAAATTGCAGATGTCACATCGTTTTACCTCTAAAGCATAACCGTAATAAATCACATCCATAAAGTTAACAATTTTTTAACATTATTTAATATCCTGAAGGTGTTCATTTTTCCTATATAGAGTTGGTTTGTTCTTATCAGAATCTGAAAAAATCCCTATGTTGCATTTTGTTGATTTGATGACTTACTACAAAACATTTTGTGCTGTTCAATATAGTTTGTACATTTTATGAAAATGCAGAATGGAGACAAAGAGTTTATCCAGGTAGAGTTTGGATGACAGCAATAAATACAGCTCTCAGACATGTATGTACAGAGGGAACTGGATTCTTCTGTTTGAGAAAAGTTGTTTGTTTTGTTTGTTTGTTTTTAAGTAATCCCCACACATTGTGGGGCTCGAACTCACAACCCAGAGATCGAGGATTCCATGTTCTATTGACTTAGCCTGAGAGGTGCCCTGAGGAAATGGCTGTTTTTAATCAACTTTTTCTGAAAAGTTCTTTGAAGATGGGATCTAAAATGCGGGGATCTAATGTTATGGTTGAAAAAGAGCCACAAAAAGAAAAAGATCCACAAGTGCTATCTTGGTTTATATGGCATTGTATTGGTTATCTGTCACTACAAAAGTCCTGCTTAACAAATTACCTCAAAACTCAGTGACTTAAAGCAGTAAGTATTTTAGCCCATGAGTCTGCAGTCAATGATTTAGGGTGAACTTGACTGGGAAGTTTTCCTGTCTCAGCTGGGCTTTCTTTCTTTCACATGTCTTCTGGTCAATCAGAGGCTGTTGAACCCAGAAGGCTAGTCTGGCCATATACTTAGGGCAGTGTAAGAGGTACAAAAAATGTCATACAAGTGCTTTCTCAAGACTTTCCTTCTGTCATGTTTGCTACTGTCCTGTTAACTAAAGCCAGTTACATGGCCAAATTCAGAATCAGAATATTATAGTACTGATTATATAGCAAAGAGATGGATTCAAGGAAAGGTGAAGAGTAGGTCATAAGACACAATCATTCTGTGACAGATCCTGAAAAAAATATTTACCATTTTGCTAAAGAGTTAAGAAAATGATAATAGAATTGATAATTTCTTTGAGGGATGAATATTTTGGAATGAAAGACATTTGAAGAGTAAAGATTATTGGCACACTAGTTGGGACTGATGTCCATATCAAAATCTTCTTTGATAATATAATTGGCCGCACAGCCTGAATACCTACTTTGTGGCCAATGTGAAGACTGTATAGGTATTATATGCCATTAAAACAATAGGAATAAACTATATTCTCAGGATGATGGTGATGAAGAGGAGGAGGACACAGATTCCAAGGCAAGAATTAACCCCAGGGGAAAGACATGAACTAAGGCTAGGGAAGACAGAGTGTTACGGTGGTATACTGACAATCAGTAATGTGCTCTGCAGGATTAGGTGCAAGACACATTTTCTATTTCTCATAACTTTATGAGATCAGTATTATTCCCACTTCTCTGATGAGGAAGTGGATTCAGGTTAAGTAATGTGGTCAAAATTACATAGTTGGTAATGGTTTGGCAATAAGCCAGACCTGTTGGACTTTAAAGTCCTGTATTTATCTTAAAGAGTATCTACCAGTTCATTCCTGTAACTCCTGTTTGAGCCTATGCTATTCATTGGGCATTGGAAATACAAAGATGGGAAATATAAATTGCCATCTTTAAGGTGGTGTGATATGTATATAAAAGTATATACATAAATATATATATGTACAAAGGTATATCTATAAAACATGTACATAAGAGTGTCATGAAAAATAAAAAGATGGCAAAAGGAAGGTTTGGGTCTCAGCTTATGTTTAAGTGGGGGTGAAATGTGATTGATTGATCAAGAATGTTTCACAGAATAGTTGGGTCTTGAATAAATAGGCGTATATGAGTTTAGACAAGGGGAGGTAAGGGATGATGTCTGCGGAAGAGGCCCTCTGCAAAGTCACAGAGGCAGAAAACAAGAGTAAATGGGGAAACTAGCTGTAACTATAGATTAGTTGTGAAGTGGGGGAACAGCAAGAGATGGTTTGGGAAGGTACATAGGGGCAGACAGTGGCAGAAATGGTATTTTATACCTGGAAGACATTGCCAAAGCAGAGGTCGTAAAGTAATAGTTAAATTGAGATCAGTTGTATTTCCTGACCTCACTGTAATGAGAGGGCAGGTAGGCTCAAAACATCCTCATATCCCACCAGTTTGTTTATGATATGCTCAGAAAGCATTATTTGTACTCACATTGCCTTAGATAAGTTTTTTCTGAGCATTTATGAAATATTTTGAACTCTGATAACTTATTCTGCTTTTTATTCATGATCTTTTCTGTTTCTTTCTAGGCAGAACGTGTTCACGAGTTAAATGAAGAAATTGGTAAGTTGTTGGCCAAGGTGGAACAACTAGGAGCTGAAGGAAATGTGGAAGAATCCCAGAAAGTAATGGATGAAGTAGAGAAAGCACGGGCAAAGAAAAGAGAAGCAGAGGTAATACAATTCTTAATGGCAATATGCTCAGCCTTATTGTCAAAACATATTTGACTGGAAATTACTGAGACGTTATTGCTACTATAGGCAGTTTAAACCAATTAAATTTAATTAGTCCATCCCATAGTAATGGATTATTTATCAAAGTTGTGGGGTTTTGTTTTTACTTTAGAGGCTTTGTTGAAATTTATAACTGGAAAATGAAATTAACTAAACTAGCTAGTCATACACAGCAGTCACATAGAGAATGCGTTTATGCATTTCCCATGATACCCTCCCTCCCTTGACTTTACCATCTTGCAACCATAGCATTCTCCCTTCTCTTCACATCTCAGTGCAGTTCTGCTAGTACTTTGGGAGCCTTCTCTCATTCTTTCTCCATAGTAGCACAGGTCAAAATCTAATATCCTACAGACAAAGTTCTATTTTGTTTGGCCCACCTTATGTGTTTTAGAAAATCAGATGCCTCAGATGGGGTTGTAATTCTCCCATTTTGCCATAGTCTCCATTGCTCTTAACTATATCACATCTTAGTTTAACTTGTTCTTATTCTGCCCTCTTAAAATGGAAGCCTAGGTAATTGATTTTAGCCTATTTGAAGCTACAGATTTTCTTCTAGGCACAATTGTAGCTGCATCCCACAGAATTCCATATGTTGTTTTTATTTTCATTTGTTCAGATATTTGCTAATATTCTGATTTCTTCTTTGACCTATGGGTTATTTAGGAGTGTATTTTTATATATTTGATGTTTTTTCCAAATGTTTTTCTGATTTTAAATTTAGTTCTGTTGCAGTGGGAGAACATTTGTGTGATTTCAGGTCTCTTAGATGTATCAGTATTTGTTTTGTGCCCTGCATGTGGTCTTGGTGAATGTTCCATCTGCATCTGAAAAGAATGATACTCTGCTTTATTGAGTGGAGTGTTCATAAATGTAAATTGAGTCAGGATAGTTGATTGATTATTCAGGTCTTCCATATCCTATTGATTTTCTATTCTATTTACTGAGAGGAGTATTAAGGTCTGCATCTCTAAATGTTGTGGACTTAAACCCAGTGTACTAGTAATTATGTTAAATGTAGATGGTCTAAACATTCCAATTAATAGGCAGAGATTGTGAGACTGGAATTTTTTTTTTTTTTAAAGCAAGACTTAGGGCACCTGGGTGACTCAGTCTGTTAAGTGCTTTCTGCTCAGGTTTTTAAAAAATGAAATAAAAGCAAGACTTCACTATATGCCAGCTACAAGAAATCTTTAAATGTAAAGATGGATTGAAGGTAATAGGATGGAAAAAGATAGACCATGTAGCCATTCTTGTTAATTTTTTTTTTAAGATTTTATTTATTTATTGGAGCGAGAGAGAGTGAGAACACGAGAGAGGAGAAGGTCAGAGGGAGAAGCAGACTCCCACGGAGCTGGGAGCCCGATGCGGGACTCGACTCCGGGACTTCAGGATCATGACCTGAGCCAAAGGCAGTTGCCCAACCAACTGAGCCACCCAGGCGCCCTCTTGTTAATTTTATTAAAGTCTTAGTACTTAGAATTTCTTTAAATGTAATTAATATCATTCCAGAAAATAAACACTGAAGTTTTTTTTAAAAATTTTTTTTAAGATTTTATTTATTAGGGGGAGCACTAGAGAGGGAGAGAGCAAGCATGAGTAGAGGGGAGAGGGAATAGCAGGTTCCCTGCCAAGTAGGGAGCCCATCATGGGGCTTGGTCCTGGGATCATGACCTGAGCCAAAGGCAGACGCCTATTGAGTGAGCCACCCAGGTGCCCCTAAACACTATGCAGAGTATTAGTAGCTCATTTCCCCAAAACATTCAAGTAATGAACCTTAGTAAGCATTATTACTTACATATTCTGCAGTTTTCATGAAATTTCATATATATATATTGGGAGATTTTTCTAATAGTGGCTCAACATCTTTGGCCTGTTACATTTTATTATCAGTTGATTTTTATGGCAGTGCCTTAAAAAATTTACTTGCTCATTATAGATTATGTTCAGGTGCACATAATAGAAAACTTAACTTATAATGGCTTAACCAAGAAAGGGTTTTCTTTTTTTCATTTATTAAATAATCGTGATTAGGGAGTTTGGGGCTGGTACAGCAGCTCCGTGATTCCATCAAGTACACAGACTGTTTCTATCTAGCTTTATGTTCAGCCATCCTTACTATGTGGATTCATCTTTATACTTACCAATTTGTGTTGGCAGTATGGCTACCACGCCTGAATCCTTTTCTCTATACGGAACTAGAAAGAGGAGAAGAGTAACATGGCACAAAAACTGAGTTGACTCGTCCTTTAGTTTCGGTTTGTCTGGTTTTTCTTCCTGGTTAGATTTTTGACAGTACCATTGAAGTAATGTCATACCTCATTAGAAGGCACATATTAGTGATTTGTCCCATTTCTGGTGATTGGCCCGTTTTTCCACAGTGAATTACAGTGCTTTCTTTTTGTAACTAGTAAGTATCTTGGTGTTGACCTTTTTCAAACTGTAAATATTGCTTGCCATGGGTGATAGCAGCCATTGGTGATTTTTGTTTATTTCAGTCTGTTGACTGCCTTTGAAAGAACTTTTCTGTAGATTCCATCCAGCAATGTCCACTTGAATATCTCCTTGGCCAAAGGTTTGTGGAGGCTTGGGAATGTAAAATCTTTTAGCTGGACATGCTGTTGGCCTCACACAAAAGGAAATGGTACAATGAATACACAAATCCACTAATACTTATTATTTCATTAATAACTTAAAATGGTTGTGTGTAAGACATCTTTCTCTCATTAAGGCACCTTTCATTGCTTGTTTTACAGAACTATTCCTCTTAGTAGAAAGAAAGTCTTATCATTTATATGCCTTGTCCACATTTTCAGAGGAGGAGAAAATGATCTGTGGGAGAGAAGGCACTGGAAGGAAACTAACAGTATCAAAACCATACATTCTTTCTCTGCCAGTGTGGGTGACTTCTTCCTTGGTCCTTGACTAATACACAGCTTTGGGGTTGCTGCGTCTTATTTTTAACAAAAATTGTAGAAAACAAAGCATTGTAGAACACTGAGAAAACTTTTTCCAAAAGTCATATTCTGTGTCATCGTAGAATTCTTCTAGTAGTTCTTGGCAAAATGCAGTTGAATCTCTGATTTCTAGTGGAAGAGGTCCCAAGGACAGAGGATGAGAATATGAGGAGCCCATCATTTTTGTGACAAAAATAACCATACTTAATTCTTCATTAGAAAACATTTTTTAATATAAACATAATGTATTTTGTGTAATGGTATGACTGGATGAGATTTATATGAATGTTGTTGTTCTCACTTTTGTTTAGGAAGTTTATCGGAATTCTATGCCAGCTTCCAGTTTCCAACAGCAGAAACTTCGAGTCTGTGAAGTCTGCTCTGCCTATTTAGGTCTTCATGATAATGATAGACGACTGGCTGATCATTTTGGGGGTAAACTGCACCTGGGATTTATTGAAATAAGAGAGAAGCTTGAAGAATTAAAGGTACATTGGTAAATTAATATGTATTTTATCTAATTTAACCATCCATTGTTTTTATGTATATTGGTTATCTTTTTGTATAATGTTCTTGACTGTGATTCTGCGAACAATTTATACTGAATAGTGTAGGATTATAAATGGAGGTAACAACTGGTTTAATGGATGATGTCTGAAAAACGGACTTTTAAATAATGTCCCCTTATTCTGGGAGGGAGTATTTTGTGTTGAATATGACATTAAATTAGGAGTCTTGCAATCTGCGTTCTAAATTAATTCTTTCTGGGTACCTGGGTGGCTCAGTCATTAATTGTCTGCCTTTAGCTCAGATCATGATCCTGGGATACTGGGATTGAGCCCTATGTCAGGCTCCCTGCTCAGTGGGGAGCCTGTTTCTCCCTCTCCCATTCCCTCTGCTTGTGTTCCCTCTCTAGCTGTCTCTTTCTCTGTCAAATAAATAAAATCTTTTAAAAAAGAATAATAATAAAAACTAATTCTTTCATATAAATTTCCCCCCAATTTTTATTTTCTTTGAAATAAAATTAACAGTATTAGTATGCTATTACTTTAAAGGAAGATTAAGAAAATGAGACTGGTATTTATTTGAAGTATTTTGCAATTCTTCACAAAATAGCAAGCTTGTATGTAGATTTCGTTTTACTTTCTCCTCCCATTTCAGAAAGAAATTAGAACGAAACCTGTCTTTAAAAAAAGAACAGTTATTGTCACATATGGCTATTCTAAGAAAGACAGTACAGTTATTGTCACATATGTGGCTATTGTAAGGCAGTACAGTTCTTACTCGTGCTGAATTCTTTTGGGAAGATAAGAAAACAACATAGGGAATTTCTAAAGATTTGAACAGAATCAGTAAATGGATATAATCAGTTTCTTTCCAAAAGTCTGATGTGGCTAGTTTTTTAAAAATCGTGGCACTGTATCATTTTGTCATGAATGGAAGAATGGCTCAACAATGGCAAACACTAGGTAGTGACTTCTATTGCTGAAATTAACCCAAGATTTGTAGTTTGACATTTAAAATAATCAGAAACACTTAGGGACATTTCCATATTTGTATTAACAGTGAGCTCTTCTAAGTATTCTGAGTAGCTAGGATGATTTTGGCTAAATTTTTATTTAAAACGACAAAGTAAGGGGCGCTTGGGTGGCTCAGTCGTTAAGCGACTGCCTTCGGCTCAGGTCATGATCCTGAGGTCCTGGGATCACCATTTGTCGGGTTCCCTGCTCAGCGGGAAGCCTGCTTCTCCCTCTCCCACTCTCCCTGCTTGTGTTCCCTCTCTTACTCTCACTCACTCTCTCTCTCTCTGTGTCAAATAAATAAAGGCTTAGATAAATAAATAAATAAAATGGCAAAGTAAATTTCACCTTATCAAATGGTTATTGGGCCGTGGATTAAAACTCAAAAATGGTACCTATTTGGGAATCTTTGCATATATACACGTAGCAACAGGACTGTTTAGCGTCTTACTGGTATTTTTTGAAGCAGTGGAATTGGGATGGTAATTGGAAATGACAGAAAACATTTTTATTTTGGAAATCAGAGAATAGAAACTTGTAGTGATTTATGCTTAATATCCTTTAAAAATTACAAAATAGGTGCACTTTCCTGGCTCAGTAGTTAGAGCGTATGCCTCTTGATCCTCAGGATCGTAAGTTGGAGCCCCACATTGGGAATAGAGATTACTAAAAAAATAAACTTGAAAAAATACAAAATAATGTTAGAAAACATTCATAGAACAATCTCGTAGAAGTGTTTTTAGAATATTATTAAGTCATGAAGAAATACGAAATTTTACATATGTTCCCCAGAAGGGGGAAAGATTTTGGAAACTAGACTTATAAGTGTAATGATTTTACCCTGCAAAACTTTTAATTTATTAAATAGATTTTGATGGTCCTTATACTGTATTGGGAACGAGATATGGTAGAGTTTAGAATATTTCTTATTAATGGGCCCAATAAATAATGCTACTCATTTTTTATTATTTGACCTGTCATTGTCTTTTAAGAGAGTTGTAGCTGAGAAACAGGAGAAAAGAAATCAGGAACGCCTGAAACGAAGAGAAGAAAGGGAGAGAGAAGAAAGAGAGAAGCTGAGGAGGTATGGAGTGATTAATTGAATAAAGTAAAATAGGAAGTGAAATTGTGAAATTGAAGGTCCCTGACTCTAAAAAGAGATGTGATTGGGACGCCTGGGTGGCTCAGTTGGTTGAGCAGCTACCTTAGGCTCAGGTCATGATCCCAACGTCCTGGGATCGAGTCCCGCATCGGGCTCCTTGCTCGGCAGGGAGCCTGCTCCTCTCTCTCTGCCTCTGCCTGCCTCTCTGCCTGCTTGTGTTCTCTCTCTGTTAAATGAATAAATAAAATCTTTATAAATAAATAAATAAATAAATAAATAAGATGTGATTGATACAGGATTTTAGGTGTTAATAAATCTAGACATGGGAGATTTCTGTTTACTTTTGAAAATACTACCCTATGAAAGTGTTTATACAAATATATTAAGTTACGGCCGTTTAAGTCAAGGTAATTTCCTTCAAAATGTATGGAAGGATAAATAATGAGTCACATCCATATTTTTTGTGAGATTAACTACAAAGCTTTTCTAGCCCTCTGATTTTCATAATGGCTAGATTTGTAGCAGATTGGTATAAAACTATTTTCATTTTTGTAATATACTTTATTGACAAAGGTTTTGAGTTTTGGGGTATCTAGCTGGCTTAGTTGGTAGAGCATGTGGCTCTTAATCTCAAGGCTGTGAGTTGGATCCCCACAGTGGGTGTAAAGATTACTTAAAAATAAAATCTTGGGCCCCTGGGTGGCGCAGTTGGTTGAGCGACTGCCTTCAGCTCAGGTCATGATCCCGGAGTCCCGGGATCGAGTCCCACATCGGGCTCCCAACTCCATGGGGAGTCCGCTTCTCACTCTGACCTTCTCCCTTCTCATGCTCTCTCTCACTCTCTCTCTTCCCTAATAAATAAATAAATAAAATCTAAAAAAAAAAAAAAGATTATTTAAAAAAATAAAATAAAATCTTAAAAAATATTTTACATCATACTTTGATTCTGTAATTCTTTAATTTTAGGAGCTATAAACTATTAAAATTTATTGATAGCCAAATGTATGCACTTCTTTTTATATTGGTATTCATTAGTTGATAAAACCAATATTCTTCGTATTTAGAATGCTTAAATGTTCTGAGTGACTTCTACCCATTGACAACAAATTGTGTGGCATCATGACGGCAGCCATCTTTGAACTTAAGTACATAACTTTTTTAACAACCTCAATGGATAGGTGTGCCACAAAGGAATTAACTTGCAGTTCTAATTTATAATGTTCCCTTAATTGTATTACACATCTCTGAAATTTAAATACTTTATCTCCAGCAGATTCTGTGCCTAATTAAAACCCTTTATAATATGTGACTTGGTCACGCCAGCTTCCCCCAAGGTTTGAGCATGTTATATTTCTTCTATTTCAATTTGTTTAAACTAACTTGGTTACATGGCTTGTAGCAGGTAATATTTTTGCTCTGTAATGAAAAAACGAAACCTAAGTACATGCGGATATTTTGCCCTTTTAGGGGAAGTGCTGTCATACATCCACTGATAAATATGTTCTTCATTTACCATAAGTTTTACTTCATAGCTTTATCACTATTCTCTTTTGTGTACACTCAGTTTCTGTGGCAGTAGTGCTCAGCATGGTAATGTAAGACCATAGAAGTGGCATTAGAAATCTGTTTTTTAACATTTTATATGTAATGCCACTGATTTATATGATTCAACTGAAGTGATAGTTGAATGAGAAAAAAATTATTTGCCATGACTACATTTTACATGTATGGATGTCACGAAAGTAAGTATACTCCTTTGTTGTCAACTGACAGATTTCTTTTAACATTGATTATAAAATGTAATACTATTTCAGAAATGTGTTTTTAAATTTTTTTTTAAACCTTTCTGTGAACTTGAGGAAATATTATAACCAAGAATGAAAGACGAAGAAATTACAAGCAAGTACAGAGTTAAGCAAGGTGGGATTCCAACTATGGTTTGAAAAGGATAATGGTAAAAATCACTCAAATATTAAGTGCCTATTATGTATCAGGCATGGTGCTAAGAATTTACCTATATTAGTTCATCTAATCCTTAAAATCCCTCTGTGAAATTTCTATTACTGTCCTTCTTTGGCAAAGGACAGGGAAAGCTTAGAGAAAATTTATAATATGTCCAGGTCATAGATAGTGGTGCAGCCAGAGTTTTAAAACTTAAATCAGGCCGAGTCCAAAGCCATCCTTCAGTTGTGCTGTATATTCGCCACAGAAGACACCTGTGGTTTCCTAGTATGCATAATATTAGCCTTTACAATAGTAAAGTTGTTAAGTTATTGAGTATTAATTACGTGCTAGGAAATGTGAAGAGTGCTTTAATAAGGGAATAGTGTCTTGTTAAGAAACAGATGTTGTGAGATTGAATTGGGTGTTCTAGGGATTATGCTATGAGGTTGCTGTTTGAAAGTGAATACACGTCAAAAAAAAAAGTGAGTATGTGTCAGATTAGAGAAAATTTTTTCTGTACCCAGAGGGAAAGAAGAAAAACAGAGAGATAAATAACATTTTTTCCCAGGCTGGGAAGTGATTTCTGGAGAATTACTGAGTGGTGATGTACCATATTTTAGTCTCCTAGGAGCATATTCTTTTTTAAGAGCCAGGTATCCTAGTTAGGGGATCTCCTATGCCAAGATGGAAAAGTCTTTATAGGTCATGGTGTATTTTGGAAAAATTTGTGTGCATTTATATGTGCCTTATATTTATAGAATTAATAAAAAGATTAGAAATCAGGAAGAGTGTAATTTTAACAGTACATTGTACTTTTTCTCATTTAATTCTTTTTTTCTAAAAATAGATATTCTTTTTTTCAGGTCTCGATCACATAGCAAGAATCCCAAAAGGTAAGCATACACAAAATATATATGAGTAGTGAAGTTGGTTTGTTTTTCAGAGGTAGTCTTTATAGATTAAATGTCTTTTGAAAATGAATGAGAATTACTAGATTAGTACTTTTAATTCTTTTGTAGTTTCAAGTTTGGGCATTGTGTGTTAAGATGTAACTGGTTAGAAGGTATTTACAAACTATACCCTTATTTTATCAGAGTAAAGTTATATACAGTGCTCTGGAGGTAAAGGTAAAGCTAAAAATACTGGGGTGCCTGGCTGGCTCAGTTCGTGGAGCACGCAGCTTCTTGATCTAGGGGTTGTGAGTTCAAGTGCCATGTTGGGTATAGAGCCTACTGAAAAAAAAATAAAAAGGAAAGCTTAATATTTTAGAATATTTCTTTAAAATCTTTAGAAGCACAGGTTAATTAACTATATGACAATTTATTTTTAAAATCATTTTGGGTGGTCCATGTCAGAAATGCAGGTCTTAAGAAGTTATACCTGTTGAAATATAAATAGGTTAAGTAGTTGAATACATTTTTTAGAAGATTTATTTGAGAGAACGGGTGTTGGGGAGTGGGGTGCGGGACAGAGGGAGGAGGAGAAGCAGACCCCCCCCCCCCAATCCCTGAGCAGGGAGCCAGACGAGGGGCTTGATCCCAAGGACCCTGGGTTCACAACCTGAGCTGAAGGCAGACATTTAACCATCTGAGCCACCCAGGCAGCCCTAGTTGAATACATTTTTGAAAGAGGGATCCATAGTGGGTTACTGAAGAGAAACTTAAATGTTTATTAGTTTTACATCTTGATCTTCACTTTATATTTTATTTACTTACCCTTTGTACATAGATGACAATTTTAAAGAGACACTTAACAGCCTTAAAGAGGATAGGAAAACAGTTTCTTTTGACTTTTGGCATTAAAATTTGAGGGCTTTTTGAAGACTTTCTTTACAGTTTTTACTAGTTGCTGGTAATTTTTTTTTCTAAACTGAGAATCATGGTGTACATCATTTTTAATATTTCATGTGCAGTTCCCATGAGTTCATCCCCACCTAGAATGCCCTTTCTTACTGTCAAGTCCTACTGTTTTTCTTGTTTAGATCACATCTTTCTGAAACCTTCCAAGTACTCTTACTTCTAAAGAGTAATTATTTCTCGAGAACTTTTTTTTATAAAACTAGAGCATTTGTTGTTACGAAAGAAAAACTTGCCCAGTGTGTCAGCCAATTTATATTGGATGAGAAGTAGAAATCTAGGATGAGAAGTAGAACCATTGGGGTGCCTGGGTGGCTCAGTGGTTAAGCGTCTGCCTTCGGCTCAGGTCATGATCCCAGAGTCCTGGGATCGAGCATCTCATTGGGCTCCCTGCTCAGCAGAGATCCTGCTTCTCCCTCTCACACTCCCCTTGCTTGGGTCCCCTCTCTGTCTCTGTCAAATAAATAAAATCTTTTTTTTTTTTAAGATTTTATTTATTTATTTGATGGAGAAAGAGAGATCACAAGTAGGCAGAGAGGCAGGCAGAGAGAGAGGGGTGGGGGAAGCAGGCTCCCTGCTGAGCAGAGAGTCCGATGCGGGGCTCGATCCCAGGACTCTGGGATCATGACCTGAGCTGAACGCAGAGGCTTTAACCCACTGGCCACCCAGGCGCCCCAAATAAATAAAATCTTAAAAAAAAAAAATTGATGATACTGTTCTTGTTTACCAGTTGATTGATGCAAATTAGACCTTTGTTGAATAGATATTTAAATTGTGTACATAGAACATCTTCAGATATTGAGGCCAGAAATTTAATTTCTGCCGTTCTACTCCCAGCCACTTGCCTTGGGATTACAATAGCCCCTTCACTGGTCTCTTAATGTCTGTACTTGCCCAGTTCCCTTCTCCACCTCAGTCTGGTTTTTATGCATCAGCCAGAATGAGCCCTTTAACAAGTGAAACAGATTACATCAGCCTTCTGTTCAAACTCTCCAAAGGTATTCCATTTAGGAGAAGTGGAAATCCTCACCATAACTTTTAAGTAGAGTGATTGATCTGACAGTGGGGTAGGTACCAGTTTATGTCTTGTGTCAGCATATTTATTAATAGCTTTCCCTTGCTCTTTATTATAATTTATCATTGACAGCATCCTGGTTTGAATTATAAGTTATTTGGTCATCCTGCCTGTAAGACCCTGAATTATTCCCCTTGTTCCCTTCATTCCAGCCCAACAGGTGTCTTTTAGTCCTTCAGCATTCTGAACTCAGCGCCTTTACACCTGTGTTCCCTCTACTTAAAGCACCCTCTTTTGAGATGGCTGATTAGCTAATTACCTTATTTCATCTTTGCTTAAATGCCATTTTACCAGAAAAGCTTTTTCTAGCTATTCTTTTTTTTCCCAAATGTTTATTTTTTCAGTGTTACAAGATTGATTGTTCATGAACCACACCCAGTACTCCATGCAATACGTGTCCTTCTCAATACCCACCACCAGGCTCTCCTAACCCCCCCACCCCCTCCCTTCTCTACATATTCTTTTTTTTTTTTTCTTAAGATTTTATTTATTTATTTGTCAGAGAGAGAGAGAGAGCACAAGCAGGCAGAGTGGAAGGCAGAGGCAGAGGGAGAAGCAGGCTCCCTGCTGGGCAAGGAGCCCGATGTGGGACTCGATCCCAGGACCCTGGGATCATGACCTGAGCCGAAGGCAGCTGCTTAACCAACTGAGCCACCCAGGCGTCCCTCTACATATTCTTTATAAAAGATTAGCACCTCATTTCTGTCCATCTTTACCTTCTTAATATATCATTTCTTTACTAGTTGACGTATCTTTTTTGTTGACTGCCAACTTACCTGTGTGGACTTCTTTCTGGAGCATAACTTCCATGAGGTTAAGGACTTTGCTTTATTAGCTGCTCAGTCTTTTTCTAGTACCTGGAACAATGCAGTGTGCACCCAATAAATACTTAAATTTATTTGAGAGGAGAGTGAGTGAGAGAGCATGAACGGGAGGAAGGGCAGAGGCAGAGGGAGAATCCCCACTGAGTATGGAGCCTGATACGGAGCATGACCTGAGCCACAAACTGAGCCACCCGGGCACCCCTAAATCCTTTTTAAATGAGTAATTGTCTAGAATTTTTTAAAAGATAAATGAAGTTATGCATTGAAAGACATAGATTTATTGTAATAGCTCAAAATGAGTGACTAAACAAAAATACCATTTAATAAAACTTGAATGAATTTTATGTTTTGTTCCCTGTGTTGCTTTTCAGAGATACTGTATTCAGTTGTTGAAATACTCAGCTGTGGTTGATGCTGGGTCCACTATATATGCCTTTCTCTGAATATAATGTCGATATAAGCTGGATGCTTTTAAACTTCATTTAACAAAATCACCACTTGGAAATGAGCTGTTTGTAAATTGTATCACCTGAATATGCTTTTGAATTTATTAGATTATGAGAAAACATCACATTCTTAAAGTGACTCAAACTTTGTAATAGCTTTATTGAGGTATAATTTATATACCATAAGTTCACTCATTTAAACTGTACAATTCAATCATTTTTAGTAAATTCAGAGTAATGGAATTGTCCAAGTCAAGTTTAGCTTGTTGCCATCACTCTTAAAATGACCGTTAGAACAAAGTTTGCGTTATCTTCTTGTTTTCTCTCAAATGTTTTATGTCTGTGCAAGCGCCACCCCTGCCCTCAGCCCACACGTGTGTTCTTAGTTTTGTGACACAGCAGAGGCTACGCAAGTGTTTTTCTTCTGGCTTCTTCAAAACGTTTTTCCTTTACTGTACTGACACTTTTTTCAATTCCAATAAAGTTCTCTAAACTGATTTATGTTAGTTTTTTTTTTTTTTTTAAAGATTTTATTTATTCATTTAACAGAGAGAGAACACAAGCAGGCAGAGAGGCAGGCAGAGGCAGAGAGAGGAGCAGGCTCCTGGCGGAGCAAGGAGCCCGATGCGGGACTCGATCCCAAGACGCTGGGATCATGACCCGAGCCAAAGGGTCCCAGCGTCCCTGATTTATGTTAGTTTTTAAGTACTGCTTTAATAGAGA